>JASDQU011444002.1:2794-21443 GCA_032191745.1 Picea mariana
TCATCAATTCACCAGATATTCTATGGGGTGCATGAGTCATTAAAACCCCTAAATTCCATCACCCAAACCCTTAGTCAATATTCATCCTCATATTATCCATAGGGGAATGGAACCCTAAACCCATAACCTCTATAACCCTTAACCCTTTTCATCCCTAATGTTTAACCCATATCCCATAAAAATTATATTCTCAATCACCCTTTACCCTGATAACAACTAATACCTAACCCCTATAATTATTAATCTATAAATCATATAAACACACATAACTATTAATCTGGATGCCTAAATCCTATAACCCTTGAACCTTATAAATCTTACCCATTAACCCTATACTCCAAGCACATATAAAGCATAACCCCTTGAATCCCATATATTTATAACCCCTAACGCCAACAACCCATAAAACCTAATCATAACTCTTATAAGCCCCAAACTTTAACCTTATAATTCCTAAATCTCGATCCTTGTAACTATTTTAACCAGTGTTATCAACATCTCGATAATATTGCGATGTTGGTGATATTTTAACCAGTGTTATACATAAAACCATCCAAATAAAAACCCGTAAACAACTAGTCTCTAACCAATATCCTTAACACTTATAGCCCCTATTACCCCTAAACCTTATATACCTTAACACCTAACCCATAATTCATATAACCCTTAATCCATAAACCCACTAACCCCTTTAAATCCTAATCCATAAAATCACTAACCCATACTACCAAGCCCTAATTTTTAAAATTTGTAACCTTGAACCCTTATATTCGCTATTATACTAACACCTTTTAGTCTTAATCCTTAAATTTGATTAAGTATAATTAGTAATGTATATAATATATAAGCCCTATAACACCTAACCCCCGATGAATACAATTGTTAAAACCTAAACTCTAACCTATAATCCCTAAAGAGCTAATCTCTCTACCCTTTAACTACTAATCATGATAAACAATAAATCTCTAACCACTTTATTCAATGCTCAACAAAACGCTTGTCATACATAAGACTTATTTTACCCCTATAACCTCTATACCCACTAACCTAAGACTTATTTTACCCCAGCTATAACCTCTATACAAGATATGGTACTATCCATTTTGAGGTTTGGCATAGAGATTGTTCTTATAGACTACACTACATTGAACCATAATATAAGCCCTACACTCCTTGAAAACCATGTAACACCATTCAAATTAGACACAATATTATTGCGACGAATTAGCTATACTATCTGTTGCACCTCCTTCATCACCTTAATGAGAAAAATGGAGGTGCTTGCAAGCTTAGTTGGGTCTGCTGAGCAGGACAGCTGCAAGGAAAAGAGTTAGGGAAAGAAATAAAAACAACAATTAAGAAATAAACTAAGAAATACAATAACAATTAAATTCATGAGCATAGGAACATAGAAACAAAAAGAACCATAAGATCCATGTCACCAATGATGAGGCTGATCTATTAGTGAAATAATACACCAAGAATAAAGGGGACTATGAGTCCCTTCTTCCTCCAAGGGAGGGCTCTTGGACCCCCACTAGCAATCTCTTCTTACAACAAAAAGAAAAATGGAAAATGATGAAAGAACTCTTTGCAAATCCACTCAAGGGGTGAGATGGATTGCCAAATGCAATGGTGCAAATATACTCTTGGAAAGGATGGGATCCTCAAGAGAATAATGGCAGCATAAATTTGCTTTGAATTCCTTGAAAAATGAAGTGTATCCATGGCCTTTTTATAGCATTCCTTTTGTGCTATTGTTCAACCATTTTGTAGTGTGAAAGGAGGCTAATTAGGGCATTTCTAGGTCTTTGACCAGCCATCTAGTTGAATCCAGTCCAGATTTGAGTGTCAAATTGGCTTGGGAGATGAACCATAAGTGGTTGGGAGGCTAACCACTCTCATAAATGTGTCGTTTCTCAGGTGCGCGGCTTTTTGCGATAACAATCGCACATTGTCTGCATGTGTGCAATTTCTGCATTCCTGTTCCGCGCATGTGCACACACACCCAGTTTCTTCATAGAACCCTTCAATTTTTTACTACTTTGTATAGTTTTTGACCCTTTATGAATGTTTTGGTGTTAATTCAGGTCCATCAATGACTTCATCACTATTTGACGATGTTGAGTTCTTGTAACTATGTGCAGACGAAATTTTAGTGATAACATATGCCCCCTGATGGATGAGGTTAGGAGCATACGTATAGCCGAAATCCATTAATGTTTCTTCTACAGTGAATGTTGTGGTAAGAGAGAGAAATAGTGGGATCATCCAGAGTGATCTGTTGAAGGGAAAAAGGACCCGGTAGAACCCCAACCTTCCATGAGGTGTGAAAAAAGGAACTGTGTACAAACGAGGCGGGCATGCCCCATGCTCGTGTTATGTAACCCCAAAAAGATGGATGAAATGTTGATGTAGACAATTGCAGCGCCCTTGGGGGCGGTTGAAAAAACAAAGGCAGAAGACAATTCTGCGTAGGAACATACTCTGAATAGTAGGCAGTGACAGAAGTATCACGGATGTTGTGGGCATTGAGAGCCTAGCCAAGTTCAGAGGTCTTCGGCAAGTATCAGAACTATCTGCAATAGTCACAAAGTAAGACCCACCATAACATGAGAAAGTGTTGACGTCGAATGTTATGGGGGCCAACGACAGCAGGGAGAAATTGTGATTCTCCTTGTGTCGTTCGAGATCTCTCATTGGATGGTTAAATGAGAATCAAGATACTGTCACCCTTCTGGAAAATTGTGCTGATGTCGACAAAAAAGGGGACGCGACTCCCAAAAGCAGAAGGCTTCGTGAAAGCTACTAGATGATGTTTAGGAAGTGGATGAGGTACATGGACGAAGTCAAGATGTAGGAAGACTCAAGAATTCCCTTGGTTGGAGTATATATGTGAGATAAAAGCGGTTGCAACCGTTCAACAAGGCCGAGTGTCAGGGGGACAACAAGATAGGGGATAAGTTGTGCCAGAGGCGGGACAAAGTGAATAAACTCAGAGGGTGGAGCTAAGTGGCCTGTGGGGTAATCTGAAGCTATGGACAATGTCGTCAAGGGTAGATGGTAAGTAGTGCCCCAACCAAGGGTGACATGGGTTGCAGTTTGCCAAAACAGGGGAAAAGGTCGCCAGAGGTGATGACAAAAAAAGTTTAATATAACTGCTGGAAACAAAAGGCGTTTGTACAATAAATAAAGAATATTGTTGGTAGAAGTGTACAAATATATAAACGGGTGGCCCAGTGTGATATGGCTTGCCTAGGTAGGGCGCAATGTGCTCAGAGAACTGGTGGAGGGTGGGGGCCCCATGGGTGGGTTTCTATATGAGGTAAATGGAATGAAGGGAAATTTGCAGATGGGAAAACTGATTGTGGATGAAATGGAAGGCTCATGATACTGCGGAGGTGCAGTCAAAAATAGAACCATGAAGAGCTAATCTGGGAGTCCGTTGGGAAAGCTAGCATAATGAGGAGAAGGAGTATGTGGTTGATTCGCGACATGATGGAAGACTATCGAGACTCCCATCCCTAAAGGGTTATGAAAAACAACATGAGTGTCAAAAGTGCAAAAGGGGGCTATGAATGGGACAACTCATGCGGGTAAGAATACTACTGGGTGATAATACCAAAGATGCAAATGGAGGTATTGGTACCGCAGAGCCGGAAATGGGGATCCTAGAGGCGAAAGTCAGAGGGTGTGATTGGAGATGCAAGTGAGATTCAGAGGGAATGACTACATGCCAATGTTGAGCATATACCTAAAGGGGTTGTGTTGGAGGATGATGACCAAGTACCTACACACATAACAAAAAACAAGTACCCGACGTGAATAGTATCTGAAAATAAATGAATATACGAGCATGTATTTAATAATTTTGAACATGTGCGTGCGTACCTGGTGAGAGTGTGAAAAAATGGTGTCTCAGGGGCTCAGGATGAAAAGAGGCCCAGAGACTGTCGGAATGTAGATGATGGGATGTTGATCCCGTGGCTGAAGATGGATCAAGAAATGGACACCCGGAGCTCCCAGAATGACAAGTGGAAGTGTGGCAAAAAGGCCTATATATAGCTGTAGGACCCATATTACCACCTCATTTGTACTTGCTGCGATAGTGACTGGACGAGAAGTTTTCAGAGGATATTTAGAGATTCGGGGAGGACGAGAGATCCGATTGGAAATTAGTGAGCTTAAGGTTAGTGGTCTGATCATCCTGCATAGAAATAGAATTTCATTTTTTGGGCAGGGGTTGTACGGAGGGTCGTACAGAGGGTTTTTGTGGATGTGGACCCCACATGCATGGGTGATCCAGAGGTAAGTGTGCACACGTGCATGCCTTCCCATCGGATACACGCACATGGGGGCACTGGTGAGGGGGTAAAGGGCACACACTATGTGCATGCCTGTCGGCTGTACAGCTGCACATTTGTGCATGGCTATGGCATGGACAGGTGCACACTAGAGTGCGCCTGTGCAGTTAACAGGTGCACCTGTATAGGTAACAGTCACACATACGTGCACACCTGTGTAATGAACAGGCGCGCATGTGTGCATGCCTGTGGGTTTAAACAACCTCGCCTTAGAGGCATGGTTGACGGGTGTAAAATTTATCTTGTGATGTTGTTGATGGTCTCTTGGGATGATAGAGGACTTTTTGTTATGGCTGCAGGTGAGAATTTTGCACGATGCCAGTGGGTTAGCGAGAGAGGGATTGGTCTCAGTTGCGAGACGCTGTGGCTATTAAGGAGCCAGGTGTACATGCTACTTTGGTAGCCTGTGGGCTGCTAAAGTTCTTTGAGTGCCCGTTGATACGGGAGCAGGAGTATCTCTTGCAGTTCCTGATCTATATGTGGAGTCCAGAGCTGCATTGCTTCATTGTACGGGGAGAGAAAATCCCCTTCACGACGATGGAGGATGTGTACTTCTTGACTGGGCTCCCGTTTTGAGGTGTTCCCCTACCAGTGGAGTCGGTGTTACCGAGGGATCTGGCCCTAGCGACCGTTGGTCGGAGATACTGTTCAGGTCAGAACTTTATGTCCGGGACAGTTGTGAGCATTAGGGCGATGGATGCCCTGGTGCATCGATGTATAGCAATGATGATTGTGAGAGTTTATGGGTCATTGGCGACACAGCGGATTAGTGGGGGCCAGTTGATGGTGATCGAGAGAGTACTGGCTGGTGAGCATTTCTCATGGGGGCTAACGCTGCATGTCAGGATGGTAGGGCAACTGGACGACTGCAGATCTATGGATACAGGGGAGTTTTCCTTTGGGTTGATCCTGGTGGCTTGGTTTCTAGCAAGGGTGTCGATGCTGCGCCTGAGGGTGATGGTGTTGCTTCACCATGGTGGTGGCAGGGTGGCCACTTCTTTACTGCAAAGGTGGCGTAGGTATGGTGGCAGATGCCGCAGGTGATATTACGATACCCCTATGCTGGGGTCGACCTCCAGAAGGATCCGAACATGGTGCTACCTCTAGGGGAGGTGTTTGACAACTGAGATACGTTGATGATGTTGAGATGTATGTTTTTGTGTTTTTGATATAGTCATGCCATATGTATATGATATAGATGCTGATACTATCTGTTGTGTGTTTGTATGTGTAGATGTAGCACCTCGCGGGCGTGAGGCGGAGTTGCAGAGAGCGTCGGCTCATCGGGAGCTGGAGAGATTGCCACGGGGAGAGAGACGTCGGTGTGAGGATGCCACAGTGCAACCAGCTGAGCTAGAGAGGGCATCTGGGAGGTGTCGGTTTGATGACCCTGGTGCTGGGCCATCACATGCTCCTCTGACGGCTACCGGAGTGGATTTTGAGGACATACGTTGTCATGTGGAGGCAATGTTACAAGATGTGCCTGAGGGCATATGGTCTTGCATCTAGGATGAGGGTACCCTGGAGCAGTGCGTGGGGGTTCTGCCACCATGGCGGGCCATAGTACGATGAGCAGCAGTGGTTGGTGCTGCGATGACCGAACGACTGTCGCCGGAGCAG
The DNA here is from genome assembly GCA_032191745.1 of Picea mariana. Taxonomy (NCBI): domain Eukaryota; kingdom Viridiplantae; phylum Streptophyta; class Pinopsida; order Pinales; family Pinaceae; genus Picea; species Picea mariana. Next base: position 8,779 of record JASDQU011444002.1, read on the forward strand.
GAGGGACCAGTATGGGGTGGACCACCACCACCTGAGGGAGGGGCAGGTGGTGGTGAGCCACCACCGCCTAAGGGAGGAGCAGGTGGGGGTGCTCTAGAGGCACCATGAGTGGTTCTCTATGCATTGATGTATATCTCTTTTGTATATAGGCTGGTGAGCCCATTTGGTACCGAGGTGCTTCATTGGCCTGCGAATACTTGTATTTTTTGTATGTAAATATGTGGATGGAATTGTGGACCTTTATATATACATGAGTATACACATTTGAGATCTATGTGGTGTTTACATGTTTTTTGATAATGTTTTGATGATGTCTATTCTATATATATGCTGTGACAGGATTATTGAGATGTTTATGTATGTGTAGAGGTAGCTTGATCGGATATATGCCAATCTAACACCATGTTAGCGATGTTATCTGTAATTTGATTCAATTGTCTTGGAATATGTGTAAATGTAATGGAATCAAAATGTCGAGATAAAATCCTAACCTGCAGGTATTTGCGAAAGAGGAAAGGATCGCGTACGCGGTACACATTGTTGAGCTGGAGAACGACTAGTTGGGAGTCGAGGAAGACGTTAAGGTGACGAATACGATGATTCTGGGCATCGGCCAAGAGGCAAATGACAGCAGCGTATTCATCTTGGTTGTTGGTCGCTGAACCCAAACATATGCTGCTCGAATGGAGCATTTCATGTGAGGGGGTGTAGAGAGCCCAAGTGGCCGAAGCGAGATTTTGTGTCCAACGGTTGGCGCCATCGACATAATCGATGTGGTAGGCTGGTGGAGGAGGCATCTGTCAAGGGCAAAAATGATAATTTAGACATGAGGGATGGAGAAAAAAGATTAAAAACACTAAAAAAGAAAATAACCTAAAGTAGAATGACTACGTTTAAGCATAAAATTTCTTTAAGTATAACCCGTTGATGGGTTATTTGAGAGAGAGGCCTTCGGGAGAGGCCAGAATATATGTGCTTTTGGTGAGTCAATGTTGAATGATGTATGGGCCATGCCATAGTGACTCGAATTTTCCATGGCCAAAGGTATCATGAGCGATATCGTAGGCAAGGACGAGGTCACCTTCGCGAAATGAGAGAAGGTTGAGATGTCGATCAAAGGTAGCCTTGGATCATTTTTTAGCTGCCTCATTGTTATGTAATGAAGATCGACGATCTTCATCCAGAGACTCTAAGTTCAGCAAGTGCTGCTCCATTGGAGTAGTGTCGGGTAATAGCTCAATTGTGGTGAGTAAGGTAGGAATTTTGCACTCGATGGGAAGAGTAGCCTCAACTCCATGGATGAGATGAAATGGTGTGAAACCAGTAGCGGTTTTTACCACTGTACGGTAAGCCCATAGCATGGAAAACAACATATGATGCCAATTGGTCTTATGTTTATTAACCATGCATTGTAACATGGTCTTGAGAACCTTGTTAACAACTTCAACCTGTCCGTTAGATTGAGGGTAATATGGTGAGGCAAACTCGTGAGAGAATCCTAACCGAGATGAGAGTTTGAAAAAGATCTCATTCTTGAAGTGCTTCCCGTGATTTGAAACAAGTTGGAGTGGTACGCCAAAGAGAGAGATGACGTGGTTAAAGAAAAAATGCGCTGTAGTGTCAGCGGTGTTGTTGAAGGTGAGCATAGCTTCTGCCCATTTGCTAAAGTAATCGACTGCGACAACAATGTATTTGTGACCATTGCTGGAGGGGGGATTACAAGTCATGAAGTTGATGCCCCATTTACAAAAAGGGCCAGTAGTGATGACTGGATGAAGAAGAGAAGGTGGTGCTCGGGCTTTGTTGGCGTAAAGTTGGAATTGCTCGCATCATTTCATGGCATGAATGCAATCATGAAACAAAGTAGGCCAAAAGTAACCAGCTTAGATAATCTTCTGAGCAGTGGATATTCCCGACAGATGGCCCCCGCAGGTACCGTTGTGGCAGTCATTTAAGACTCTATTGGCATCGCTAATGGTTAAGAATCAATGAAGGATGGTGTCGACTCCCCGTTGGTATAAGATGTCTCCGATGAGGAGGTAGCGAGGGGCTTGGTGGTGAATACGACAACGATCATCGCGTGAAAGGTGGTGACCAAAATTTTGAGTTCGGAGGTAGACAAGGAGGTCACCATACCAAGGATCGTCCGAAGTAATGTAGAAGAGGTGTTCGTCAGGAAAGTCAGTGTTGACTGGGGCACTCGTGGTGTCAGAGGGGAGGGTCGTGACAAGTTCATCAAGAACGAGGGCTTTCTTGCTCTTAGGTGTTGAAAATTCAAGATCGTATTCCTGAAGGATGACGATCCATCAAGCAAATTTTCCATTAATTTGTCGATGACTGAGAAAGTATTGCATCGGGTTGGAATCTGCTACAACCTTAGTTGTGCGTAGTAGAATGTAGTGATGCAGTTTCTGGACTGCAAGGACGACTATGAGAGCTAGTTTCTCTTCGTGTTTATACTTCAAGGGTGGCCCTGAGAGGTTTTTACTAACGTAATAAATGAAATGCTCACAATTTTCATCACCTAGCTGAACGAGAACTTCTGCTACTAAGACAGTTGATGCTGATACATAAAGGATATAGTCGTGATTATAGTCAGGTGCACTGATTAAAGGGGAACTGGAGAGCGCCATTTTAAGGTCGTCAAAGGATTGTTGGGCATGTTCATCCCAGTGAAATGGGATGTCATGATGTAGTAAGCAAAGGAAACCATGTGCACGAATGGCATAGTTAGGGACAAATCATCATAGGAAGTTTCCCTTGCCTTGTAGGCTTTGGAGTTGCCGTAAATTCCGAGGAGGGGAAATTTCAGTGATAGCTTGGACTTTGAGGGGGTCCATGGTGATACCACATTGGGAAATGATAAAACTGAGGAGGCACCTTGCAGTGACGCAGAAAACACACTTGAGGGGATTCAAGCGTATGTTGTACTGACGACACCGTTGGAAGATGATTTGTAAATCATCGAGATGTTGGATGCATTTCTTGGATCGAGCTGTGAGGTCATCCAAGTATGCGAGGATGATATCAACTAGATCATGAAAAATATATGTCATTTCCCATTGGAAAGTGGTGCCAACATTATTTAAGCCAAAAGGCATGACACGATAAGCAAAAGTACCCCAAGGGGTGGTGAATGCGGTTTTGTATTGATCGGCTGGGTGAATTTGAATTTGATTATAACAAAATAAGCCATCCATGAAAGAGAGAGCTCTGTGGCTTGCACATTCGTCGACGATTTGATCGATAAAGGGCATTGGAAAGTTGTCTTTGGGACATGTGTGATTGAGATCACGAAAGTTTGTGCAGACGCGGATAGTGCCCTATTTTTTGTTAACGGGTACAGGGTTGGAAACCCATGATGTGTAGGTGATGGGGTAGATGAACCCGATAGTGCATAATTTGTCAATCTCAGCTTTGATGGTCGTTGCTTTGGAAGGGTGTAGCAGACATTGTTTTTGACGAACATGTGTAATGTCAGGCCAAGTGTCGATGCGATGTTTGACGATAGAAGGATCAAGGCCAGGCATTTCCTTGTATGACTAGGCAAAGATATTCTGATATTCCTGGAAGAGAGCTTTGTAGGTGATGATTTCTTGAGGAGTGCAAGCAACGTCAATGGTGATTTCCTCGATGACCCCATTTTTGATGGAAATGTCAATTTTAATGGTTGGGGAAATGTTGGCCATGTTGCCTTCTTCAAAAGCATCAGGGGCAGGAATGGGGTTTTTGAACCAATCAATAGGCCCTGATGGGATAAAGTCCTTGGTTTCGATTGCGTATATGGGATGTTGGTTAGGAGGCGTGGACGCTCCTGGTGGAAAGAAGAGTGCATGGTGGTGTAGTGTGTCCCATGGGTAGTCAGGGTTGTTTACCGCTTCAAGTATTTCCTCGTCACAGTGGAAGTGATGGGAATACAAGGGGTCATGAAGAGTGATATCGGTCATTGTTGGTGTGTGGCTGCCCCCCTGGTGGTGAAGGAGTAGGGGGGAGGATGGAAGGATTTGATGATGGTTCGCTCGACATAAACCAAATATCGAAGTACTAAGGAGTACCCATGGTTGTTGGGTGTAAAGTTTCCAGTGGTAAATGAGCGGCAGAGTTGGGGGGATTGGGGAGTCAATCCTCAGATACGTCTTCTAAGAACCATGGGGGCATTGGAAGGGCCTCGGGTTCGGGGGAAATGACATGAAGAGATACTGGTGACGAGAGAATATCAACCCTCGACTCAGTGGGTCATTGAAGTAGGGTCAATTGGCATAGCCTGTATTCAATGACCATAGGACACTGGTATGTAAAATGATCTAATGATTCACATAGAGAGAAAGGGCATCTCATACGTTCATTGAATGAAGTCGTGACATAACAGATATCAGTGAGATTTTTTTAGGAGGACGTAGCAGGACTGGGGTTGTTCTGGAAGCTCTGGCGTACTATGGCTAATGTCTGCCAAAAGCGTGGCAGTGCCGGGCAATGATGGGTATAATGGCCATATTCTGAACATATAGCACAAGCGAATTTGGTGCACAACCCTTTGCAACTTGAATGAGAGGTGGTAGCGGTAGTACCGGTTATAGTGGCGAGTGTTGAGGGAGTTTGATTGCGTGGGATCAAATTCTGTAACTCTGGTAGGGATGGGAAATTGTTGGTTTGGTGTCCATGTTTCTCACAGAGTGCACAAGGGTGTTGAACACGCAGAGGAAGTGTAGCTACGGGTTCCTTCTTCCTTCGCCTGCCCCCAACTGTGGCAGGGGGGGTAGTGAGGGGGGTTATAGTGGGTATGGTGGGAGTATGTATGGGAATCGTCATTAGGATTCCTTTTGTTTGGGGGGGAAGGGATGGTCGAGGGACCATCTCTGGTGGATGTAAATACCAAACTGGAATTGCTAACACCATATTGGGGAGGGTAAGCGTTTCTGCTACCTGGAAAGCTTTGATGCCTAGGGGAGGGTAAAACAAAGGAATCTGAGTGATGGCTTGGGGAACTGTTTCCCAGACTGGGATATGTCCTTGGGGAGAGGTGGATTCGTGAACTATTGAGGTTGACGAGTTCACAAGAGGCTCGTGAGGGGGGGGTTCTGTGACTACTGGGATGTCAGGAATGACTAGAACCTCCTGAGGAGGAAGAGTATCCTCTGTGTGAGTTCCATTAGATGATACGATGCATACCTGATTGGAAGGATTAAGGAGCAGTGGTGCTCCATGGTAAGTTCCTAACAATGACAAATCTTTAAAAATTCCAGGCCCCATCTCGACGAGGGGATATGCGTCATGACTTGTGTGGATGAGAGGAAGAATGTTATCGATGTTGGCAGATGGGTAAGGTTCATAATGGGAAACCTGGTCAATGGTAACGATCTTCCCATTGTGGGGGAACATCATTGTGCGAAAGACAGAAGAGGAAACTGCCTTCATATCGTACATGTAGCTACGGCCGAATAGGATATTATAATTGAGTGGGGCATCGATAACTTCTATGTCTATGAGAATGGTTTTTCCCCTAAGTTCTACGGGGACATTTTGGAAGAGCCCTTCCAGAGATGATGGTCATCCATCATAAGCTCGTAAGGTGATGGCAGAGGGTATGAGTTCGGGGGAACCAAGTTTCTGCCATACTGATTTGGACATAATGCATGTAGATGCACCTTCGTCGATGATGCACCGATGAACTGTGATGTTTCGTATTTTTACTGGGATTTGAAAAGCGATCAAGGCGGGAAGGTGAGGTTTGCCGTTGTCGAGATCGAATGTAATGAGCCGAGTATCTACTGGGTCGACTGCCCCCAAGGCAGAAATTAATGATTTTCGCTGAGTGGGGAAAGCTTGCAAGACCTCTAAGACTGACATGGCAGCCGCTGATTGTGCTAAGTCATCGACCAAACTATAGTTATGAGCTGCCCTAGCCTGTGGTTTGTGGACATTCCTGCGCAATGGGATGTGAGGGATGCGAAGAGGTGGCTCAGTGTTAGGGCCAGGGATCACCAATGGGGGTCTCGTTGGTGTGGGGTTTGTCTCTAGAGGGATGGGAGGAGATTTGACAAGTGTATGATACTGATGGTTACATGTTTGTAGAAGGATTTCTTCCTCACTAGTGAGGAGGATCATGCGATCTGCTGGATTGTTCGGATTAAGGTATTGTCCCACTTGAGGTGGGGGAGGATGCATATCCTGTTGGGTGTTTATCACACCTTGGTGTGGGATAGGATTTTGCAGCATGGTAGGGGGGGGTTGTTGCACATATTTTTGTTGTGCCTGCTAAGGGGCAGGCGATGCTGGATGATGGGGTAGAATACCAGAATCTTTCAGCCATTTGAAATCAGAAATTTGTGGGAAATGATGAGTGTAATGGCTGAACTCACCACAAAAGGCACAAAGGAAGTTGGTTTTAATTGTTGTTGTTTCTTCCTTGACGCTTATTATTATTGCCCCCTTGGGGGTTCTGATTCCCCTGCTTCTAGTTGCCCCCAGTAGGTTGGTTCTATTGGGGTGGATTCCCTCCTTGACCTGAGTTGTTGTTGTTCCTGTTTCGTCCTTTCTTTCTGGCATCGCTCGACAGATGTGTCAGATTGGCCGTATTCAACTGTTCAAAATTTTGATATTGTTGAATGGGAGAAGGTTGAACAAAATTCACCCCAACATGAGGGTGTGGGGGAGCCATGGGTTGTGGGGGACCAGGAAATGGAAAGTACAGATTTTGTGGGGGTAAAAATTCATAAGGTACATAGGAAGGCATGGTGCTTTCACTAGTACTATAGGTTGAGGTAGAGGGGGTACCAGAACTCGTTGGAATAGGTGGATGTATGGGGGGTGCCGGTGGTGGTCCACTAATGGGTGGTGGTATAGCAACAGGGTATGGTTGTTGATAAGGTGGTGGGGGGTAATAAGGAGTGCCCCAGTATGCTGGCGGGTATTGAGGTGTTCCATACATCGGTGGTTGTTGGGGTTATGGACCGTGGTGAGTGGTGTTTCTAATCAGTCGGTCTGCTGAGTGAGACATCCCATGTTTGTCTTGGCCAAATGGCATAGGTTTTGGGAGATCAGGAAGTACCGTGTATAAGTACCCTGACTGTGAATAGATGAGGTCATATTGTTGAGCTTTACTGATGGCTTCCTCTTCTGACTGAGGGAAAGTGGAAGCTACATCCTTACCAAGGAGAGAGACAAGTGATCGAAGAAACCAATCAAGACATTGTTGTTTGGTGGTTTCCGTTTTGCATAAACTGCGTCGCCTACGCCACTCGTGAATGTGATCAGCGATATGTGTGGCTGAGGTTTGTTTGAAGTGAGAGAGTAGTTAGATACCATTGTCATGGCGGGTTGGTAATTGGAAGAAATTCAAGAATGCTTTGTCCAAGGACTCGAAAGTTGCATGGGACCCTGACTTCTCATCTACATACCATTTGGCTGATGGGCGAGTAAGTGTGCGTTGAAATAAAAGTAGTCTAATGGAATCATCCATAATGCTATTGGAAGAGCGCCATAGGTGAAATGTCATGAAATGGTTGGAAGGGTCATCACCTGCCTTTCCTTCAAACATGGGTATGTTTGAAGGTAGTTTGGTGGGCATTGCAGGCCAAGTGGGGTCATGCAATATAGGATCATTGGTAAGTTTTCTTAGATCCGGTATGTTGAGGCCAAATATGGCATCAGGAGTGTTGGTTGAGGATTAGCTCCTGCCATGGTATGAGTGTGTTGTGAACCTGACCCTTGAGGGGGGCTAGGTGGTTTGGTACTTCCCCCTTGAGAGGAATTTGGTCCCCCGCTTCCGTGTAAAGGAGAGCAAGTGGACGGATGACCTTGGGAAGTGGACCCAAGTAATGTAGAACCAAGCAAAGTTGATCCTAAAATAGTAGCACTCACAAGAGTGTGTGAAGGTGGTGTCGATGAGTGGGCAAGACCAAACACTCCCCCTAGGATAGGAGGGAGTTTTAGAAAGCGCCGTGAATGACAAGGGTTTTGTGGGTCCCCAATGATGTCTGACTAGCTGCGTGAATGTGTGCAAATAGTGGTGAGAGTAATACAGGAACAAGAGCCTTTACATTGAGTGTTACACAATATATATATCCAAATCAAACTGGAATCAGAGGTGCATCATACATAAAATGTTTTTTGAAAAAGAAGCATATATGTGGGTAAGTGGGTTTTGTCCATGTGGGGAATCAAAAGAAAACAAATGCTCATATCCTAGAAGACATAATGTCCTTCCTCTCAAATAGCACTGGACCTTCCAATAGTACTCAAAAATGGGGTCTGAAGCCACTGGAAGAGGCACTAGTGAAGGATGAAATAACTGGTTATAATGAGGGGTAAAGGGGGCATATCCTGAAAGAGTTGGCAATATTTCCCAATAGCCACACAAAATCCAATCAAGTTGCAACTACAGCCCATAATTGCCACCTGGGTAGATGTCCTAATTTTGGTCACTAGGTACCTCGGTCAAAGTGCAGCATTTAGATTTTTGGCCTAAGAAATGGGTCACGGGCTGGATCCCGTCCAAGAGGTGGGTGCCTCAAGGGGGGATGCACAGAACAACCGAACCTCGGTCTTCAACCCTTCACGGGTATCTCCCTACCTTATGGTGTTAGGAACACTTGACTTGGAGGATTTTTATTTCCCTATTTGACAACTTCTATTGTTTTGTAAATGAGAGAACCAGATAACGGGGAGTTATTTGGATGTCTATCCCCGAAATCCTACCTAGAATAAAAAATTTCTTTTGGCACCTCCTGTGGAGGAAAACTTAGTGAGTTTTTAGAAAATTTTTAGATGTAGTTGTTTTGAGAGGATGGGGGTGTGAGCCAACCTCGTTGATTTAAAATGGGAGTGGATAGTTTCGTCAAGAAAAGGGTGGGGTGTTTTCGGAATCCTTTTTGAAGGAAACTTACTTTGACCTCCATGTTTCAAGAAGAAGCTATGTGAGTGATAAGTGACTTTTTTGTGTGAGTAAAAGTGTGCCAATTTTTAGTGAATTAGGTGTCACCTTGCTGCATGTGGACTTCGCTTGGTCCTTACAAGTGTTGATTACCTAATTAACTAAGTCCCTTTGGTACAACCTTGCATAATTCAAAAGTCCCTAGGAAGCTAGCATGTGGACATGTGGGTCCATTACTATCCCTTTAACTCCCTATTGTGATGTAATCTAAGAAAAGATTTGAAACTATCCTAGATTGAACACATGGGCATGTATGGGCCCATTACAAAACCTTTAAACTCTCCTAGTGTTTTGATATAAGAAAGTAAACTTCAAGCACTATCCTATCTTTGTAGCATGTGGGAATGTATGAGCCCATTACAATATTAAGATGTGTTTGAAAAAGTAAACTAAGAGGGGTCCCAAGAAGGGTCGTTGTCCTCTACCTAAAGGTTTTAAACTTTTTAAGGGAGATGGAATTGTTTCACAATCTTTTTCTGATTCTCAAGGTCACTTGGAGGCGCGAGACAAGAGCATACTAAGTGATTGTTACTCAAATTCTAGTCCCAATGCAAGTTAAATGTGATTAAAAATGATTTCCAACTTATATTATGAGTCAAAACAAGCCATCCATGTGGCAAAAAATGAACGCAAAAAGAGGAAATTGATTTTAACCTCCTAAGTGCATATGTGTTTTTGACTCACCCCTTTATATTATGAGAGGACTAAGTGTGGTGTAGCTTTAAAACATGCTTGAAATCTTTTTTAAGAAGGAAAATGGCCTTCCCCACATCTCAACAACTTTACAATGTGAATTTTTGCATAGATGCGTAGGTCCTAATGGAGACAGAGGCGCATAGAGCGCATGTGCATGAACAAAGATAAATCAAAAGGTGCATGTGTGTAGAACAGAGTTGTCACTTCAGCACATGCATGCACGATGCATGTCTGTGGGGTACAATACCCATGCACAGGTGACACACGGCTGAGAATGAAAAATATGGGTGGATTTCTCTCAATTCTCCTTGGAATTGTATGATTGGTAGGTTGGCTTAGGTCGGTTGGTGTACCTGCAAGTTAAACAAACTAAAAGAAGAGCAATAAAAACCCAATTGCAGGAGGAAATCGATACCTATTCCCTAGTGGAGTCGCCAATCTGTTGTGCCTCCTTCTTCACCATAGTGAGAAAAATGGAGGTGCTTGCAAGCTCAGTTGGGGCTGCTGAGTAGGACAACTGCAAGGAAAAGAGTTAGGGAAAGAAATAAAAAAAACAATTAAGAAATAAAATAAGAAATACAATAACAATTAAATTCATGATCATAGGGACATAGAAACAAAAAGAACCATAAGACCCATGTCACCAATGATGAGGCTGATCTATTAGTGAAATAATACACCAAGAATAAAGGGGACTATGAGTCCCTTCTTCCTCCAAGGGAGGGCTCTTGGACCCCCACTAGCAAGCTCTTCTTACAACAAAAAGAAAAATGGAAAATGATGAAAGAACTCTTTGCAAATACACTCAAGGGTTGAGATGGATTGCCCAATGCAATGGTGCAAATATACTCTTGGCAAGGATGGGATCCTCAAGAGAATAATGGCAGCATAACTTTGCTTTGAATTCCTTGAAAAATGAAGTGTATCCATGGCTTTTTTATAGCATTCCTTTGAGCTATTGTTCAACCATTTTGTAGTGTGAAAGGAGGCTAATTAGGGCATTTCTAAGTATTTGACCAGCCATCCAGCTGAATCCAGTCTAGATTTGAGTGTGAAATCGGCTTGGGAGCTGAACCAGAAGTGGTTGGGAGGCCGACCACTCTCATAAATGTGTCGTTTCTCAGGTGCGTGGCTTTTTGCGGTAAAAGTCGCGCATCGTGTGCATGTGCACGATTTTTGCGTTCCTGTTCTGTGCATATGCGCGTGCACCCAGTGTCTTCATAGCACCCTTCAATTTTTTACTACTTTGTATAGTTTTTGACCCTTTATGAATGCTTTGGTGTTAATTCGAGTCCATGGATGACTTCATCATTGTTTGACGATGTTGAGTTCTTGTAACTATGTGCGGATGAAATTTCAATGATAACACTATCAACGAACTTTTTTCATTGATAGTATAGCAAATTAGTCGCAAGATTATTTGCATTCCTCTCTCTTGCGACAATATCAAATGATGCTTGGATTCATTTCATATTTGGTTTATCAACTTGATACGAGATAGCTTGATGGTGTTGATTAAGCAATCAACGAAATAGAGGGATTTTTCATCACAACTATGATGCAGATACATTGTATATACATTAATGTAGAACCTGAAAGAAAAATGAAGAAAGAATGACAAAAGCCTAAAACTTGCGTCAACCAAATTGGGTACTTTGAAAGAAAATTAGGGTTTATGGTTTACATGTTGAATTGATGATGGAAGAAAGTGGGTGTGTCACTCAAATTTGAGTCCAAAAAATCTCCCATATCATTAAGGCATGCCAATAGTCTATCCATGACAAATTTTAGTGCATACATAAACTGTTTGAAAAAATTTCAACATTGGCCCCATTCCCAGGTCCCTGTTGTCGGTGTCTAGTCCTAGTGCAATTTTCATTCCTCATTCATCGTTCCTCATTCCTCATTCCTTGTTCCTCATTACTCATTCCTTGTTCCTCGTTCCTCATTCCTCATTCCTCGTTCCTCTTTCCTCATTATTTTTGTACAAAACATACTAATGGCATAAAATGTCCCACACAAAGACCAAATTGATATCCGCTACATAAGTCTTTTTTCCTTTTTCAACGACTAGGTAACGAATCTCAATTCTAAGAAGATTCAAATAGGTAACAATATTGAGGAAATCTTATATGATTGTGATCTGGTATAAAAATGAAAGAGATTCTCTTGGTTTCAAGAATAATTTATCTTCTACTGAACAAGGCCAACCACGTGAAGATGGAAGCTCACATGGCCCCTCCCCTCCCCCTCACATCACTCTCAATTGATACCCAAAGCCCAATCTATAAAATATAAAATAATCAAAAGCAACGTCCTATTATATTCATGCATAGAAACTACAAAAACAAAAATTAATGAAGGTACATGAAATTATGTGTTTCTAAATGATATTTTTAGTCTACCACGTACTTTACTATATTGACAACTATTTTCAGGTTTCAAATAATAATTAAAAAACATGTAACCTAGGATATAAAAATGTCACATAAAACTTAAAAACATGTAATTAACCCATGACATTAAAAGAAAGACTGACGAAAGCCTAAAACTTGCGTCAACCAAATTGGGTACTTTGAAAGAAAATTAGGGTTTATGGTTTACATGTTGAATTGATGATGGAAGAAAGTGGGTGTGTCACTCAAATTTGAGTCCAAAAACCCTCCCATATCATTAAGGCATGCCAATAGTATATCCATGACAAATTTCAGTGCATACATAAACTGTTTGAAAAAATTTCAACATTGGCCCCATTTGCAGGTCCCTATTGTCAATGTCTAGTCCTCGTGCAATTTTCATTCCTTGTTCATCATTCCTCATTCCTTGTTCCTGATTCCTCGTTATTTTTGTACAAAACATACTAATGGCATAAAATGTCCCACACAAAGACCAAATTGATATCTGCTACATAAGTCTTTTTTCTTTTTTCAACGACTATGTAACGAATCTCAATTCTAAGAAGATTCAAATAGGTAACAATATTGATGAAATCTTATACGATTGTGATCTGGTATAAAAATGAAATATATTCTCTTGG
>JASDQU011444006.1:16869-29823 GCA_032191745.1 Picea mariana
ATTTTAAAGAAGAAGTAATGGAAGGGGGGTGGTATCCATAGAGTTCCATAAATGGTGTCATTTTTGTTGCAGTATGAAAGGAAGTGTTATACCACCATTCTATCAAGCGTAACCATCTGAACCATTGTGTTTGTTTATCAAAGACAAAGCAACGAAGGTAGCCTTCTAGACATTTGTTCACTATCTCGGTTTGTCCATCAGATTGAGGATGATAGGATGATCTATGAGCCAATTGAGTACCCAAACAGCAAAATAATTATGTCCAAAAATGTCCAGTGAAGATATGATCTCTATCACTTACAATAATCTTTGGGATTCCATGTAGTTTTGAACTGTCTCTATGAATGCGGTGGAAACTATACTGGATTTGAAGGCATGAGAGAGTCCAAAAAAGTGTGCGTACCTGGCCAGTCTATCAACAATCACCATGATGACACTCTTTCCTTTAGAATTCGGTGACCCTGTGATGAAATCCATGGAAACCTCCTACCAACGCTAACTTGAGATGGCTAATGGTTGTAAAAGACCTGGGGTCTTAATTGTTTCCACCTTATTTTGTTGGAAAACCAAACATTCTTCTATAAACCTTTGAACATCAGTTTTAAGGCCATCCCAAAAAAATTCCTTCTTGACCCTATGATAGGTTTTCAAAAATCCCAAGTGCTCTCCTATCAGAGAGGTGTGCAATTCCAATAGTACCTTTTGTTTGAGTTGGGAGTTCTTACATAAATATAAACGATCTATGTACCATATTGAATCATTTTTCCATGTAAATGTATCTGATGCACTGGAATCCTGTTGCAACCTTTGAATGAGATTCCACACATTTTCTACATTCTTCCATTAATCCCTCACTTCTATTATCCAATCGGGTTGGATGATCGAGATAACACAGAGAAATTCCTCAACATCTTCAGCCTTTCTTGATACTACATCTACCACAACATTTTTCTTCCCTTTTTTTATAGATGATTGCAAAATCATAACCCAATATCTTGGTAACCCATTTTTGTTGTTCTTCTAAAGATAGTCTTTTTTCCAAGAATTATTTAAGACTATCATGATCTGCTATGACCTTGAAGTGCCTACCTATTAGGTAAGAGCGTCATTTCTTCAATTCATGTAGTATTGCCATCATTTCCTTCTCATAAATGGGTTTTTGTAAATCCTTTCCCTTGAGTGGCCGACTTTCAAAATCCAGTGGCCTTTCTTCTTGCATTAGGATAGCCCCAATTCCATTTCCCAAGGCATCACATTCCACAATAAAGGTTTTTTTGAAGTCTGGCGTGGTCAAGACAGTAGTTTTACACATCACCTCTTTAAGTTGTTCAAAATCTTTAGTTGCCTCTGAACTCCATGAAAATGCATCCTTCTTAGTTAGTTTTGTTAAAGGAACTTCTATCCTCCCATAGTTCTGAACAAACTTGTGGTAGTAACCTGTCAAACCCAAAAATCCTCCAAGATTCTTCAATGTTTTGGGAATCGACTAGTCCATCATGGCCTTAATCTTGTTAGGGTCTACCTTGACACCTTCATGAGATACATTATGACCCAAATACTCTACCTCCTTCACCCTAAAGAAACATTTGGATAGTTTGGCATATAATTGTTGCTCCTTTAGTAGTTGTATCACCTTGTCAACATGTCGCACATGATCCTCCCAAGACTTGCTATAGATTAGTATATCATAAAAAAATACTAACACAAATTTTTGAAGGAAGGGATTAAAAATGGAATTCATCAACCCTTGAAATGTGGAAGGTGCATTTGTAAGGCCAAAAGGCATGACCAAAAATTCATAATGGCCTTCATGAGTTCGGAATGTTGTTTTTGGGATATCTTCTTCCTTCATTCTAATCTGATGATACCCTAAATGAAGATCCGACTTTGTGAAATATATTGATCGATGTAATTCATATAACAATTCATGAATGACAGGAATGGGAAACTTATCTTTAATAGTGATCTTGTTGATCTCTCTATAATCTGGACATATACACCATGAGCCATATTTCTTGAATACCATTACCACCGGTGCAGAGTAAGAACTTTGGCTAGGTCTAATAATGCCAACCTCTAACATTTCTTCAACCATACGCTCAATTTCACTCTTTTGGGCATAAGGGTATATGTATGGCCTGATGTTAGGAGGAACACTCCCAGGAATTAGGTGAATATCATGATCATGATTTCGAGTGAGTGGAAGACCTTTGGGAATATCTTTAAATACTTTGGAATGCTTATCAATGATCCCTTGGAGATCAAGGGAAATAAATGGATTAGATGTTCGAACATCTAGTGAGCATAGTTGTGAAATAACACCTTGATGCCCCTTTTTCAATAATGTTTTCATGTCATTAGAGGTTATCACCTTATTGGGTTTCCCAGTGATACCTCTCAACTCAATTTATTTTCCTTCCAATGAAAATTTCATGAAAAGTTCTTGAAAATTAAGAGCCATTGTTCCTAATGATTGTAACCATTGGATTCCTAGTATGACATCAGCACCACCCATGAGTATAGCAATCATTGGACTATTCATTACATATACCTCCATAGTAAGATTTATCTTATTGCATTTTCCTGGGCAATTGATAGTTCCTCCATCTAGAAATCATTACTTGAAACTATGGTGCTAGATATACAAAGCAATTGACAGATTTGGCTAATTTATAGTGAATGAAATTATGAGTACTACTAGAATCAATTAGGAATATTACCTTTTTCTTTTTGATATATCCTTCAATCTTGAGGGTTTCAGTAGTGCTAATTCTAGCCAATGCATTACACGATATCATGGGAGTCAACTCTTCAGAAGAAATCGCTTCTACTTTTTCATCTTGAGATGGTTCTTGCTCTTGTTCTTATTCTTCTTCCTCTTCACAATCTATGTAGAATAATTTCTTCTCACTACACTTATGTCCCTTACTGTACTTGTTGTCACAATTAAAGCATAAAACTTTTTCTTTTCTTTCCTCCAATTGTTGAGGTGTCAACCTTGTAGGTTGAGGTGTTTTAGAAGAAGGAGCATTATTCTCTCGATAGATGTTAGGATTGGTCCCTCTAGTAGCCATATTCATATTTTTAATTTCAACATTTCTTGCCACCCTAAATGCATTCTCCAATGATTTGGGTTCCCAAAGGCGAACCTTATGTTGAATGTTATCCTTTAAAGTTCCTATGAATACATCAATCAAGTGCTCATATGGAATATATGTTACCTTTATATTCAATCTTTGGAAGTTATCAATGTTCTCTGTAACTGAACCCTTTTGCTTGAGATTTATCAATTGGCTAAAGAAGGTATTGTTCCTTGTATCCTCATAGTGTGCTATCATTTCTTCTGTGAAAATTGTCCAAGTGAGGAGTGATTTGCGAGAACAAATCCATCGATACCATACAAATTGATTGGGTTATAAATATAAAGAAACAATTTGTATATTTTGTGTATGTGGAACATTATTTAGATCAAAGAATTTCTCCATCTGAGGTATCCATGTTATTGGGTCCTTGCCATCAAACTTCCTCATATCGATCTTAGGAATGTGGTTGGTATTCAACCCAAAGTTGGAGTTTATCCATTCTTGATTCATCTTCCTTATGTCCTTATCATGAATTTCATGGGATACATTTTCACTTTCAAGTGTCTTCTATATTAAGAAAATTTTCAATCTTTCCATGATCTCCCTTTTTAAACCATCCATCTTAGTATCCATTATTTACTCCAATTTAGCTTCAGTTGAATCCATCATCCCTTGTAGTTCATATTTTGTCACTTTCTTCTTTTGTAATTCATTTATGTCCCTACGCATTTCTTCACCTTCATCAAGAGTCCAAGTAGGACTGTCTGGAGGCTTATTTGGTGTAGAATTTCCCTTTTTTGGTGGCATGTTGGCCAAGTATTACTTTTAGTCCTTGATTTTGAGGTGGTTTTGCTAGACAATATTTCTTTTGTTGTATCTCCAAAGTTTCGGCCCTTCTAGGTATGAAACTTTCTTTTTTTGTAGTTCTTTGATATTTCTTCTCTGTAATGCCACGGGTTTGATCAAAATTGGATTTCCTAAGTGGAATTTATGGTAAATTCCCCACAACTTGTTGATTTTTGGCCTTTCCAGGAAATCTCACTTGTATAGTGTGCCCCACACAAAATAATTGATACAAAATTATGAAACTTGTACCAGAAATAATACAGACTATCCACTATCTAATGCAACTAGTCTCACTCAATTTGGATACTCTAGGAAGAATTTATGATTGTTTTACCTGGAACACATGCTTGAGACTTGATCTGTCTACTAAATATCCTCCAAGGTGTTCCTTCTAAAAGGTCACAGAAAACAAATTATAGTGAAAATGCCAAGGCGTCTCAGATGTAGCAGCGAAACCCCAAGACCTTGAGCTCTTATACCATATGTTAAGAACAAAATATCAATATAGCATAGAAAAACCTCAAAATAAGTACTCAACACCTTGAAAAAAAGAGAATTTCAGATAATAAGCCTCTTCGAGGGGGAAACCTCCTTTTACACCACATAAATGTTCAAGTACTTGATGATTCCAAATGAAAATGTCTCCTTGGTATATATAGGAAACTATGAGGTACAATTACAACTAATTGACCCAAGCCGACATAAATAAAATAACATTACTAATGTGATATTCCCCAATTAAGGGGTAATGTGCCACTATTTAGGGCTTAACAAATTACCACCCAAGAACATTCTAGAGAAGGAACCTTCTAGTAATCCCTCTTACATTTATTTTGTTCACACTAGACCTTATTTACTAAAAGTGATCTTCATAGATAACAATACATATCTATTATTATTCCCATTGGGTACCCCCCTAAGTACCCCATATTATCCCCCTAACTACACTACAATTATCCAAGGCATTGTAGGAGAACCCATATTGCACTTGGACATTGAATATCCCCTTTAGAGGGATTGTATGATAATTTGAATCCTTTCATGTCCTATCAACCCTCGAAGTTTTGTCTAGATCCTAATTCCCATGTTTTGATCCCCTTACAATGGTTAACTCATAGTAACCCATCCCTCATGTGAAAAAAATACAAAGATAAACCATATTACCATTGGAGACCAAACATTCATGTCATAGGAACTATAAGGTGGTTTAAGGTATCAATCATGGCCTAGAAATTCATTTTCTATTACTTTGAAAATAATAAATTATCTATGTAGAAATATAAAAAGATATTTTTTTAACAAGAGATGGTAGATTTGTATTGCATTAAAGGTGCATTCAAAGTATGAAAAGTACAAAAGGAGCCTTCGAGTAAACAAGAGAAAAATATGGAGTCTCCAAAACAGTAGTAGACCAACTATCTAAGTCATACATCCTATCCCTCTAAGTTCTATATTCCATACAATGTTGGTCCAAGTAGAATATATAGAAAGTTACAAGTATACAAATGGAAAAGAAAAACATTATTTATCAAAAGAAGGAATATTACCTAGAATTTCATCCTCCATTTCTGAGTTTTTTACTGGTTCATTCAAGTCTAGATGAGGAGAAACATCATTGATGCAGCTGTAAGACGTTCAGTTGCAGGTAAAACTAATTGATCACAAGATGAACCTGATAGCGAAGAAGATGGATGGAATGGAACTAACAAACCTAGACTTTCCCTAACCTTAGGTGTATGTTGTTGAGGGTCATCCTATCACTTAATTTTATTGGTTTTTAGCTTGCTTAGTTTGTTGTTAACTATAGGAGGTATCGGTGTCCCTACCCCACCAGATTTCATTTGTCTACACATTAGATAACAACCAAATTTTTGTACAAATGATAGTGATAGGCTCTCTTTTATTCAGTCGTATATCTTTAAGAGACAAAAATTTCAAAAATGTATAGACAAGATGATGCATTGATGTGGGTATGGTTTCCCAAGTGGCATGCGAATAACAAAGTTTTTGTACAAACTTTCTATGCCAATATAAATATACAAGATAGATTACAAAAAATGAATAATGCATATGGTTCTCCTTGGTTATTTGAATAAATCACCAAGTTCTAAAATAATGAGATTTCTTTAATTCCTCCAAGGCTAAAAATCACCCCCTAGCACCTGCCTCCCCATAAATATAAAAGTCTTAACATAAAATTATAGATCTCTTCAATGCATTTAGAACAAGCTAAATAAATCCCAAAATGGATCTTAGGGTAAAAAGTTATGGTAAATTTACTAAAATAATTTTGTATGCTAAAAATATGTGAACATGTTTTGAAACACAGATGTTATTAGTATGTACATGTTTCTAAAGCTCATGCAAATTCTATAACATGTGCACTTTTTTTTTATGGGAGTGTTTATACTCACCCATGTGTCTATTGACTTGGTTTCTTTCGATTTACGTTTGGAATGACAATCTTGGTGGTTCAAACTACAAAAATAACAAAACCTCATTTTTTTGAATGCCTCTAAATACCTCCATTTTTCACATTATTTTTAAATATGCTACATAAACCCATCTTCAATAAAACTACATGAACATATACATCATAATAAGTAGATTCCAAAAATATGGTTTTTTTAAATAATATTGTTTTCTACTTTAATTTTTTTTTTCTTAGCTAATATTAAAATTGTAAATTACATATGTCTTTTGTTCTTGTTATAGCCTTTTTTCACCTTGCCCATTTTCGAAAAGATTGTATTCTACACTAGTATAGATCGAGATTTGCAATAATAATAATAATAATAAAACATGTTTGATTATGATAAGACCCTTAATCACTACTCTACTTCTTGGGCTCATAATTTTAGGGATATGTTGACTTTCATATAATTTAAAAAATATATAAAATTAACATTGAATGTTTTGAAAAAATAGTTGTACACAAGAAAAAAACATTATCTACAATTGTACAAATAATTTCAAGGAAATTCTATCATTTAGGTACTTAACACTTACACTAACGAGAACACTAACCAAAACCGATGCATTATATTTTGTAGGAAGATAGCATACCATTGTTATAAAAAATTGGGTTTCACATAGTCATTGAAAAGTTCCATAATTAAATGTATATTTTGAAATCTAGTTTTAGCTCCTACATTTCATCTTCTTACACCATATTCAAAACAGTTATAAAAGTACCTTGAATCATCCCATCAAGTCAATATATATATCCCATACTTGTATTGAGAATAACATGTCATGAGAAAAATAGGGATGATATCGAGATTCACCTTCCTAGCTAGGAGTGAAGTCATGGTTGAATTTCAAGCATCAAATTCACTATGGTAGATAAATTGGTGGCAAAGGGAACAACCATAGGTGTATCACTAATGGAGGAAACAACAATAGAATCATCACCACTATAGCGAACAATATAAAATACACCATTAATAAAGGAAACAAAAATAGTAGTGATAGTAGTTGCATCAGTGGTAGAGGGAGAAACACCATATGAATCACAAATAGAGGAAGCAACAATAGACACACAAACGGTATTTTGTATTAGTTACACCATTGATAAAGGAAATAATATTAGATGGTTTGCCAAGATGTGGAACAAAACCAATGTCTCACAAAAACTAGTGATGGGTGTAGTGGTTGTATAAGGGGAAATGATATTCATGGGTACAATAGCACTATAGGGACCAAAAAAATTCCTTTAAAACTACAATGGATGAAAGCCATGATAAAATCCCAAAAACACCTACAAATAACATGTGTTGAACCAATTATATGGAAAAATTCACAATAACATTAATAAAATTGATGTAAATGGACATACTTAACTTTTGAAATGCTTTGGTATAGGAAATACTAATAGAAATTGCAATTAATAGTTTTGCAATGTAAAAACAAATATTTTAAAGTGCATGCAATTTGCATGAGGAAAGTCCCATCAATAATTAGAAACATGAGATGTCGAACAAGTTATGAACTTAAAAATTTCTCACAAATTTTATCATAACAAGAATTTAGCATCTTGTGATTAAACCTGTTTAACTTTGCATGCAATATGTGAGTGCGAATAATTCTTGGAGAAATGGAAAAACTGACATCTAGAGTGATCGAAGGTATATGACTATGGGTTGACACACACAACCCATATCATGTACTATAATCAATAATAATGTTTTGTAATTAAACATAATTAACTTGACATTTGCTGCCTAATTATGGGCCCTGGTGGTAGGAGATGGAAATCTAAAGGGTCTAGCACTATCTTAGATTCCTAGCATGTATTTAGAAAACCCATTTCATGTTAAGGCTCAAATTGAGTGCATGAAATCTAAAATAATTCAATATATAAATTAAAAAAAAAAAGATAAGTAAAAGTAAACATATGGGATTTAAAAGACATTTGGTACTCAAAACATCATAGTGAAAATAGGTTTGTTGTAATTTATTGAATTCTAGTGCAACTTGATCTAAAAAGGAAACACTAAGGGGTGTAGTGAATTTCTATCTTTGAACCTTGAGTGGAGGTGGTGCATGGAGGTGGAGGTGGTATATTATCAAACATATTATACATATGTTTAATATGTACATGATCACACAACAATAAAAAGTAAGTAGAATAAGAATATACATTTCACATTAAACCCAAATAGCTTTAGTATGAGAAAATCCAACAAAAATGCAATTCTTAATGACATTGTCACTATCCCATAGGCAACATAGTATATCTCAACCACTTATGGAGATTGCAAATTGATGTCCCCCATCAATAGTTATAGAAACTTGCGTCACACAAATTAAATTAATAAAAAACAATAAAAAAACACCATAAAGCAAGTACAATACTATAGTTCATGAAAATTAACTTCCATAATACCTACTTGTGAGGTATGCTAATCAAACAAGCCATTGTGACTACTACAGAAGTGATAAGAGAGAATGAACAATATCACTATAATATACGAGTATCAAACTTCAAATTTAGCTTTATAACATATATGTATGTGTATATGTATGTATATTCAAGGAAAATGTAAAATTTCTCATAGTTACTTTATTCATGAAACTCTCTAGTGTATGAACCTCCTTCATTCCATAATAGGTCCTTTTTATTCATGCAACTCAGTATGGATGATTAGCACCTAATCTCTGACCAAAAAGCTTAGCATAGCAAGACATCATAACCTATGAAGATGCCATCACTTGATTAAAATTAGTTTCACAACTTGAAAAACCTACCCATGACCCTCCATCACCAAGTTGAACATTGTAAAAAAGAACTTTCCTAGTAGAATGCTACAAAAAAAAATGGTATGCTAGAGTATACTACATGTAAGGGAGTGAATGTTAGTTTGGGTCAAACCAATATGGTATTCAATAGGAGGCTATTATTCAAGAAGAGTAGGTTCAAAGTTAGGAGTATTGAACTTAGCATTCAAGTCATGCTTGACATTTTGTTGATCATCTACATACCGACCACCAACCTCGGGAGTTTCCCTAGTGTCAAAATAGTTTAAATGATTATCTAAAAAACACATATTCTATAATTTAAATAAAATTTATAATGCCACCTTTTCATTATTTTCATGGGGTGTTCTCTTAGTAAGTGTATCATATAACACATTCGTTTGTGGGTTAATAAAAACAACTTTATTTCATTTTCTATCTCCAAAAATATATTTTTATTGAACCCCCTCCCAATACAACTTTGTTATTAAAAGACCCCTCTATTTTCACAAAATAACCTATGTATCTATTTTTCCATGAAATATTTCATTCTTGTTTATATTTCCACCCCTAGTGTGCTAGCTCCTATGATTTTTCTTTCTCTTGTCATATTTTTTCACAATTTGTAATTGTATTTTCACCCCTAGTGTGTTAGCCCCTATGATTTTTCTTTTCTTTCTCTTGCCATATTGAGCTTGTCTTAGATTTCCTCCTTCATTTGCCTTTGAAAATACCAATGTTCATGTCTTAAAGTAAACAAAGATATATCTCCAATACCTATATTCATAGGTGTATTGAGTTAGGCATCGCTCCCTTTTATTATTAAGTGATTTGTCCAACTTTTAAGTAATTCTAAAACCTCCATCATAAATGGACTTGGTAAAGTATTTCCTAACTACTAAACCCCTCATATAAATTATGTTAAATAATATGAACAATCTATCCATATAATAAACTCCTCATATAATTTTTGTTAAATAACATAGAAACATCTATCCATATAACTGTCCATAAATAAGTGAAAAAAGTACCAATCAATGCAGATACATTTCAGAATCAATGCAGATACATTTCAGTTTTATTAAATAACATGAAACATCTATCCATATAATTGTCCATAAATAAGTGAACAAAGTACCAATCAATGCAAATACATTTCTTTGCCGTGAAAGGATGTTGGTCAATGATAAGGTACAAGATATCATTTTTTATATACACAAATCTTTCACAATGACAAAGTACCAATCAATGCAAATATATTTCTTTGCCATGAGAGGATGTTGGTCAATGATAAGGTACAAGATATCATTTTTTATATACACAAATCTTTCACAATTGTTTTACTAACACTATTGTTGTATTGTTCATAATTACAAGCATAGTATTTGATTATTTCAATCAATTTCCCTCCATGATGGCCAATGGAAGATATAACTGTAAGGGATGTAACTATTAATACCATTTTCGATCTTGATACTTTTATCTTGCTTAGGATTGAAAATTTGTGGAAGTGTTGGTGGGTTTGATTATCTTAATGCAAGTTTAATAACATATTTCAATGTAGATAAAAAGAATTCGACCCTTCAAACAATAACTTTAATACCAAACGAGTTAATGATTACTACATTGATCGTCAGCAACAGCATCAACATATACCAAACCTTATAAACCAAGTGATGCGCCATTTTTTCTTTCTGAGGAGAATATAATAGGTGTAATTTTTTATATAAGAATGGAGTGGGTTAACTCTGGTAGTAATTTTTTCTTTCTGATTTATTTTTAAGCATTTGGGTTGATTTAAAATGACACCAAATTCTTAAACTTTGATTCATACAAAACTTAAATTACACCTGAAAATTTCGCATACTCCTCATTTTTTTTTGCTAAAAAAAACTAAATTAGAAAGGAAAGATCCATTTTTTATCCGAAAAGCTGAACTCGGGAGGGAAGATTGCTCCCGAGTTAGCCTACTCCTATAAGAACAGCTACACACTTGTGATAATCACTATACGAAGTGCTGCGTCGATAGCTACGGCGTGTGTCAAAATCTTCTGGAAAAAAGTGTTTCAGACATTCAATTTGCACCATGGTCAAATCCTTGTACCTTCATGTGTTCAATTTCCAAGATATTGATACGTTTCTTGCACAGATAAGCAGCTGCACATATCATTTTCGGAGCCGGCTTTAGATTCTGAGATTCGTAAAGACAATCCCAAAATTCCAGTAAAAGCATCAACGAATATAGGTAGTTCGAGGCTTTAAGTTTTTAATGAAGTCATTCCAAGTCGGAAAGTGTGAGAATTTTATTTGGTGGGAACATTCAGTTGTATTTTTGTTTCATCGTATATTTTTCAGAGCGTGAGAGGACCTCGTATTATTTCCATGGCGCAGCCCGCTCTTCTACGTGGAGATATATTGGACAGGATTTCTAAAGGTACGCGAGCTTGTTTGGAGATAAAAAGAAAGCCAATGGCATCAGATACTCACTGAAATTCAATTCTGAATATAGATTAACGAGCAAATATGCTCCGAAAAGCATTTTGGATAAGCCCACTGAGGCCGAAATTAGTCGTTTTAAAAGAAGAAAAAGGGGTAGGATCCTGAAAAAGCAGCGAGAGATCACGAGCACACAAGTTGATTGATTGCTTAGCTACCTATTTTTTCCCAAGCTGTCTCATGTTTCATTGACTGGGAACGCAATAATGCAGGAGAGAAGAGCATGTCTAGAATTCCACAGAATACATTCTATTCTCTGCACAATAATGTTGAGGAAAGCTAGGTTAACGATGTTCAATTATTAAAAACTTTGTCAGCAAGTGGCACAGACCGAAGGCACACGGGAAAACCCTGCGCTATCAAATAGAACACAAACAAAGCACATTCCATGGGAATATATCCCGATAGATTTGGACACCACTACAACATTATTCATCTGGCTTCACGTTTCTTGCCTGAATTCGAATGTATATTCTTCATAAATGCCAAAATCGATTGATTGAAAATCTGTAACAACCCAAAGCACTTAGTTTTTTAACGTGGGTGCCCGAATATAACTTGATTATGTTCATCAAAAGCGGTCTTTTAGAGATCGTGCTTCCTGAAATTTATGGAAATTCGCGTTGTGGAATCCTTACAAGACAAGATAATTGAGCTTCTCCTTTTTTTTTCTTAATTCTTTTTTCTTTTGCTTAAACCTTTTTATGCAGGCTCGATTTCGATAAGGCGAATTATAAAAGCTACAAGAATGGATTCATGACTGTTAAAGTCCAGACCAACTCGAAGGGAATCTATGCTGCCATTGCTGCTTATATTGTTTACAGAGTCGCATAACGTCCATAAATAAATATATAAATTAAATGCGGACTGTCGGTGAAATCTGTATAACGTGTATTTTTGGATCACGAATCGGGGAGTTATTAAGATTTAGATCTTGCATTAAACTCAGCAATGACTTGGGAGCATTGAACTCTTACTGATTGGTGATAAAAAAACATTCCTCGAAGCTTTTCTTAAATTTGAATACATAAAAACGCCTAGATTCCGTTTGTCGGAGATTCTAGATTATCGTTGGAGATGGGTCTGCTCGAAAACAATTTTATTTTTTTCTTTTCACGTGATAATACCCACCCGAGCAAAGGAGTAAAGAGAAAGCAAACATGCCACTCAAACGACAGTCAAAAGGAAAAAAAAAGAATATTCTGAGAAAATGTGGACGTTTGCTGCTATAGGAAGTTAGGTATTTCAACCAGTGGAGTCGCCTTCATTGATAGGATATTATGTATTGGCT
>JASDQU011444011.1:0-10250 GCA_032191745.1 Picea mariana
AGGGCAAACAGAAGATCAAAAGCTGGGATCGGATGATCGCCAAGATGAAGGCGAAGTTCATCCCGAGGGACTACCAGATCACTCTGTTCAGGCGCATGCAGAACCTGAGACAGAAGTTGATGACGGTGAAGGAGTACACCGAAGAATTCTACAGGCTCAACATTCGAGTTGGTCATCGGGAGAGCGATGATGAAAAGGTGGCGAGGTACCTAAATGGGCTCAGGTATGACATTCAGGATGAATTGAGCATGGTTACCATCCAGACTATTGAGGATGTGTACCAGATGGCTTTAAAAGCTGAAGAGAAGTTGTGCCGCAAGCAAGGACAGTGAGGGTGAGGCAGAAGCCAGCCCAGAGGCAAGGCAGTTGCCCAAGAAAGAGCTCAAAAGCCCAAGGAGGATTGGAAGAGACCTCAGGGAAAAGCTGAAAGAGGTGGAACCTCACAGCAGAGGCAGCAAAATTTTGAGCCAAGGAGGCAGCAAGATGATCAGCAAGGCGGATATGCTGACGGGAATACATTTCCTCATACCCGAGGTAGAGGTAGAGGACGAGGAGGAGTTATCACATGTTTCACATGTGGTAAAGACAGACACAAAGCCGTTGAATGTCCAGATAGGAAAGTGGACGGAGGAAAGTATCACATCACTGAGGCGCAGAAGCGTGATGTTGAGAGCGAGGATGCGGACAGCGGTAGATCGCTTAGGACGCATAAGATTCTGTTATCACCCGAGAAAGAAGTGAATAGCTCAGTGCAGCGGAGAAGACTGTTCAGAACGACTTGTACAGCCAAGGACAGAAAATGCAAAGTCATCATCGACAGTGGGAGCACTGACAATCTCATTGCAACCGATATGGTGGAGAAACTGAAGCTGACAACAACTAAGCACCCGAGCCCATATAAGGTCTCGTGGTTACAGAAAGGACACCGGGTAAGTGTCACTAAACAATGCTTAGTTAAATTTAAGATTGGGAATTATCATGATGAGATTCTGTGTGATGTTATTCCCATGGACGTATGCCATATACTGTTGGGTAGGCCATGGAAGTATGATAGGAATGTTGTTCATGATGGGAGGATGAACACATACACCTTGGAGAAGGATGGAAGAATCCATAAAATGCTGCCAATAAAAGATAAGGAAGTGAAGCCGGAGGTTAGCAGCACGATACTTCTCATGAGTGGGAAAGAGCTTCTCACAGAGCTGGAGAAGGATGAAGATCCATAGTTCTTTGTTGTCAGGAAGCCGAGGGTTGTTCTGACAAGCACAAGAGTGAACGACTTGCCAGAGGAGATTCAACAACTGCTGGGAGAGTTTGCTGATATCATCGTGGATGAACTGTCGTGTTCATTACCACCGATGAGGAGTGTGAGTCACCACATTGACCTCATACCCGGGGCAAGTTTACCAAACAAGGTCGCGTATAGGTTGACACCTCAGGAGAACGAGGAAGTCAAAAGGCAGGTACAGGATCTGCAGGATAAGGGACTGGTCAGAGAGAGTCTAAGTCCATGTGTTGTTCCGAAAGTACTGAGTCCAAAGAAGGATGGAGGCTGGAGGATGTGTATAGACTCCAGAGCGATTAACAAAATCACCATCAGGTATAGGTTTCCACTGCCAAAGATGGATGACTTGATGGATTTCCTGAGCGGGGCAAATTATTTTTCGAAGATAGACCTCAAGAGCGGATATCATTAGATCCGGATGAGAGAGGGAGATGAATGGAAAATAGCATTCAAGACAAACGAGGGTCTGTATGAATGGCTGGTCATGCCGTTTGGGTTGACAAACGCGCCAAGCACATTCATGAGGCTGATGAATGAAGTCCTGCGGGAATTCATTGGCAAATTTGTGGTCGTATACTTGGACGACATATTGATTTTCAGTAAGACCAGGGATGAGCATTTGAGGCATTTAGCCATTGTGATGAGAAGGCTACAGCAGGAGAAGCTGCTGATTAATTTGAAGAAATGTTCCTTCATGCAGTCAGAACTCATCTATTTGGGTTTTGTAATCTCGGCGAATACATTGAAGATGGATCCTGAGAAGGTGGAAGTAATCAGGAATTGCCCATCGCCGAGAAATATTTTTGAGGTAAGAAGCTTTCATGGACTGGCTAGTTTCTACAGGAAGTTCATTCGTAACTTCAGTGGAATTAGCGTCGCAATGATGGACACTGTGAAAAAGAGGCATAAAATTTTTCAGTGGACAGCCGAGGCTGAAAGGAGCTTCATTCTGTTGAAGCGAAAGATAACCGAGCAGCCAGTGTTAATGTTGCCTGATTTTCGGAAGACCTTCCAGGTGAAGTGTGATGCTAGTGGGTATGCTGTTGGAGGGGTTTTGAGTCAGGATGACAGACCTGTTGCATACTACAACGAAAAGCTGGATGATGCAAAGTTGAAGTACTCCACATATGATAAGGAGTTCTATGCTATCATATAGGCATTGAAGAAGTGGAGGCATTATTTGATACCCAAGGAGTTCGTATTATATAGCGGCAACCATGCATTGCAGTTTGTAAGTCAGCAGGAGAAGCTGAATCAGAAGCATGCGAAGTGGATGGAATACATGCAGAATTTCACATTCGTGATAAAGCATATTTCGGGAACTGTGAACAAGGTGGTTGATGCCTTGAGCATAAAATGTTTATTGCTGCAGGAGTTTAGAGTCAAAACCTTGGGTTTTGAAAATTTGAAGGACATGTATGCTGGAGATGCAGACTTCAGATAAGCTTACGAGGCAGCCGAGAATCCAGTGCTCAGAGATAGGAGCTCGTGGATAGATTTCTTGATCCAGGATGGATTTCTATTTAAGGGCAATCAGTTATGCATACCGAATTACTCTATGAGAGAGAATTTGGTGAAAGAGAAGCACAGTGGAGGCTTAGCAGGTCATTTCGGGCATGACAAAACATTCACCAAGCCGAGTGAATCTTATTACTGGCCGGGCATGCATGCAGATGTGAAGAGATTTGTTGACAGATGCAGGATATGTCAACACGCTAAGGGCCGAAAGCAGAATGCTGGGTTATATCAGCCATTGCCCATACCCGAGAGACCATGGGAAGCCATTGCCCATTGCCCAGACTTTGTGTTGGGTTTACCGAGAACGCAGTGAGGAGTTGATTCCATTTTTGAGGTGGTGGATAGATTCTCGAAGATGGCACATTTCATACCATTTCATAAGACCAGCGATGCGACACACATCGCGAATTTTTTCTTTAAAGAGATTGTGCGATTGCATGGACTGCCAAGAAGCATAGTCTCGGATCGGGATACCAAGTTCATAGGTCATTTTTGGAGGACACTATGGAAGAAGCTGGGGACTGACTTGGCGTTCAGCTCAGCATACCATCCGCAGATAGATGGGCAGATAGAAGTGGTCAACCAAAGTTTAGGGGATCTGTTGAGGAGCCTAGTGGTGGAGCATCACACCAGTTGGGATCAGATCCTACCGCAGGTAGAGTTCGCGTACAACGATTCGGTGAATCGGAGTACAGGAAAGAGCCCATTTCAGATTTTGTATGGGACACAGCCGAGAGGAGTGTCTGAGCTCAGGGAGCCGGAACAGGCTGAAACTAGCAGCGTGAGTGCGGAAAGATTCACGGAGGCGATGCAAGAACTTCACACACAGGTGAAGCAGTGACTGCAGAGGTCAAATCAAGAGTATAAGCGCAGAGCCGATCAAAAGAAAAAGCAACTTCAGTTTGAAGTTGGATACATGGTTCTAGTGCACTTGAGAAAGGAAAGCTTCCCAAGGGGAACGTATAACAAGCTCAAAATGAAGAAAATCGGGCCGTGTAGAATCCTGAAGAAATTCGGCGAGAACGTGTATGAGCTTGAGTTGCCAGAAGGCATCGGGATATCTCCGATTTTCAACGTTTCGGATTTATACCCATACAGGGCCAAGGAAGATGAATCTGGAACTGAGGAACCAGTGATTCAGTGGAAGAAGCAGTTACCAGTTGCACAGAAACCGCAGATGGAGTGCATACTGGAGAAGAGAGCAGGTAGGAAAACCAAGAGAAAGCAGTATTTTGAGTACCTGGTGAAATGGAAGAATCACCCAGTGGAGGATGCCAGCTGGGAGACAGAGGCAGTAATTCAGAAGCATGGGCACACCATGCATGAGCTCATGGACAGGAGCCCATGAAATCTTCTTGAGCCGAGGAGTATGATGCAGGAGCATCCACATCTTGATCAAGCGAGCCAGCGCGCGGAGAAAGAGAATACAGCTGGAGATGCCAGCATTAAAATTTTGGAACCTTGTAATATTTAACTGCGCCAAACATTAATGATTTGATGTGATGAAGCGCACTTATACATTGTAACGGACCTTGAGCAGATAAGCTCTCGTCCTTAGGTAGATGAGGCATTTATTTAGATTAAATGAAAGTAGATAAGTAAATTGACTGTAGATTAGACAGTTTTGCTTTCAAGAGGGAAAACATAATATAGGCACCCTCCCTTGTATCATTGTAAGATTATTATTCAGCATTTTCATTGAGAGCAGAAGAGAAAAGCAGAGAGCTTGTGAAGAAACCCCATGTACAGACATTGAATTAATAGGAAAGACTTTGATTCAATTCCATGGATGTGTTCGATCTCTGTGTGTTGTTGATACTATGCTTATGCATGTTTGCTTCTTTTTATGCTTATCTTCTTTATGTTGCATATGTGATTGCATATCAGGTTCGAAACCTGAGGGAATGAAGTGAATGAGTTTCAATTGTTTCTCTGCTTGATCCAGGAGATTCCTGCATAGAGTGCAGTTGAATTCCTCCGCATAGAGTGCGTCGAGGAGGCTAAGCAGTTAAACTCTCATTCTCATTTGCCTAGAGTGATATTGGTTGTTCGAAGTCGTGCAGGTGAAGTGCAGGTCGGACATAAAGCTTCAGTAGCAAGATGGAGAAAGGGTAAGACTGGGATTACTGCGGCTGTGAGTGCCCAGAGTCCGGGAAGGCTTCAACACTTTGAAGGTTGTTGAAGGTCAAGCACAAGGAGCGTGTTCAAGGGACCTCTGAAGGAAGCAGAGTTACAGAAGATCAAGACGGATAGTACCTTTTCTTCACGGAGGGAACGAACCCCAACAAAGTTCATTCAGTGTGGAGGTGGAAAAGAGGAGAACTCTTCCAGAGGAAGAGAATCAACGACTTGAAGTTGTCGGATAGATCTTCGAAATCCCGCAGACCGACAGATCGCGGAGAAGCTGCGAAGGAATAAATTCGCAGGCACACGGGAAAGTCAGTTTGCTATAACGCATCAGCTTATCGGGGTTGGCGAGTGCAAGAAATACATGCACGTCGAAATCATGAACTGCGATCCCCCGATCTAATCAGAGCCGTCGATCATCAGAGGGACAGGTGGCGTGAGATCCCGAGGATTCGGGAATAGGCACTTCGGCGTTTGCAAAGCCGATAGGAGCACACAGAAGACGCGAAGTCCCGAGTCGCGAAGGGTCCCACGGAGACGGAGCGGAGGACAACACATGGTATCACGCATCGGCAATCGGGGTTTTAAAAGGTGAGTGCCTAATGACCTTTCATATACCGATTTGCTGATAGGGAAAATCCCTGACAGGGTTGGGTCGTTGACCGTTGACTCGGGGATCGAGGATCGTAGTTTCAAAGCGCGCAAGGTGCGCACAAGGTTCGCGAGTCCGCGAAACCCGATCTTCCGAAGCACGAAGGGAGGATCTCCGAGAAGACTGTGGGTAAAGTACATCCCAAGGGAGTAGGAAGAGCGTTGACGCTTCGGGCCATAGAGAAAGAGAAGGTCCTGGTGAAGCGACCGTCCGCAGAGGGGCAGGTTGCGTCATGAATAATAGGGACCCAATCAATGCTAAAATGCATAGGGTTTTTCTTTCCATACAATCTATAGAGCATCATAGCTAAGTACATAATATTTGAATCACAAGAATATGTGGAGTATATACCATGACTATCTACTTTGAATTTATTTCCATTCCCCCAACAAGTTTTAATTATATCATTTATCTCTTCAATAAGATTTTTGTGGTGAGGGTTTTTAGTTAAGTTCAAAAAAACCATAGTTTCGTTGATGGATTGTCGACGTTTCGGATCCATATCAGGATCCAAATATATCATTTATGCTTCTGTCATAATCTACACATTCTTCTTTCTCAAAACATTTCACAAATTCTGCATTGTAGACATATTTGGGAGTATTGGAAAATTTATACATTACTTGGATATCTTCAAGTTGAAAAGAGTCGGCAATAGTTCTTTGATGGCTGTAGATGGTTCTAGTGGGTAGATCCACATGCCCCAAATCCCAATGTATCATGTCTGTGTAGGGTAATAACTTTGGTCATGCTGCAACCTTATGTAGTTCCGACTTGGTGACTTCCTTGAGCTTGTTTGTATTTAAAACATCCTCACCTTCACTTGCATCATCTAAAACAATTGATTTCTCTTATTTGAGAATTTCATAAACATACACCCAAGATTTGATGCTACATGTTAAACGAGAAGTAGTATCTGAATAAATATTATCATTTGGGTTTGACTCCTCTGTAGACTGGTCTTGGACTGGCTTTTTTTCTCCTCTATGAGGCACCATGACTTCTCGTCAACAATATTTTCTCCTATAAGAAAAAAATAACCCTTATGAATGAAAATACAAAGATGGAGCAGAGTTCAAATATTTTATCATATCACAATTTAACACACCATCAATTCTACATTTAATACTTCACATTTGAATGGCAGGGTCATAATGCTAGAACACTGGTGAATTTATTACCTGACGACGACAAAATTTACTCGAATATCTTACCCTAATATTTTTTTTATGATCATTAATGATCCTGATAAGCAAGAATAATTACTCCGACACTTCGCGAATTCAGGGATTCATGGATTTTGAATAAGGAATGTTAAACATATCCCGAAGGATGAAGTCACGAAGTGAATAATTATTCTTAATCAATATTTATTAAGCTAATCATTGCTTAGCTTTAATCTCTGACAGTTTGAAACTTCGAGAATTCGGGACTTATGGGATCTATTAACAATATGATATCTCAAAGTGATGTGGTAGGATGATGTCACGTATGATGAAGTGTCATAAGAATATGGGTGACACATGTCATCCTGAAATGTGGAAATTACGTTTCCAAAAATGCCAGAAATAAGTGCCATGTGTCTCCACATGGAAAGAATGCCATATGGCATAAGACACATTAGCTAAGTATTTTCCCTTATAAATGCTTCTTCTGGAACTTTAGGGCTTCAGAGATTCATGACTTTGGGATTAAAAGGTTCAATAAACATTAAGTTTGAAATTTTGAAGCACGAAGTCCCAAAATAGAAATATAATAATATAAGGGTAGATGTGGAAATTTAAAGCTTTCGGTCTTCAGGATAACTCATAACAAAATATTCAAATAAAGACTAAGGATGAATTCACGAAATAGAGCCACGAACAGGAACACTGCATCAATTAGACATTGTGCAACTCTGTGTCTCTGAAATTCCACGAATCGTTGATGTTGATATGTGTCAGGATTGACAGTTTAAGATTAATTTGCCCCGTCGAAACATAACAACGATTTTTCATTAGTTAATATAATAGTATTTCTAAAGCAAATTTTTATTGACAAACGACAAAAATCAGGAAATATCTATGTTATTTAAAAACTTTAAGAAAGGATTTAAAATTTGAATCTTTATTTCAGATTTTGATTTATGTTCTAACAGGTATTGACTAACTCCTCCATGTCATTAAAATCTTGGTTGGACGAAGTCTCAAAGAAATTCAAATTATCTCCACCCCCTTTTTCTAAACTGATCAATTTTGGTAAAATAGGAAGAATAACCAATTAAGGACATATGTGCAGTAAACAAATAATCTGGGTCGAAACCCTCAACAAGTTTAGCTTCTTTTAAGTTGAGTTGGTCAAAATGACCTGTAAGTTCATCCCAACGAGATATACGTTTTACAATAATCTCTCCAATTTTCCAAGGCATCGGGATGAACTGCTTCTTTCTTTTTTTGTTGAAGAAGTGAGCCCATGACTTATATTGTTTGCAAAATTTTACAACAAAATGATTTTCTGATACATAAAATAGGAGGAGGAAAGGTTTCTCTTCAAAATCAAATAACGTTATAATATTGAAATATTCAATGGTTTCAAAAACTCCTTTCCCCGTGATAAATATGGCATCTTCAAGAGATAATCTTGACGTATTAGGGCCAAAGACTAATTTTTTGAACTCTGAAATAAAAATTGTTATGAACCAAGTAAAAGTAATATTGAGATTTTTTCCTCCACAAGGTTGGATACCATGCGAAGACTGGTTCCACCTTAAAATCAACGTTCCTTTCCCTTGACAAGTCCTCAAACACATGGAATTAGGTTGTGGCGAAAATAATATGAGATGTCATATAAAATTTCCAGGTCTTTTTCAGATTATTCAATTGAAATGAGATTTCACTAGAGATAATAGGATCCCAATCTATGATGGCATTTTCATGCAGAGAAAAATGAAGGACACAGATGATATTTCTTGGGACAAGGGCCATGGATGCTATATCAATAATACAATCAAATAACCAGGAAAATTATTTGTATGGGTATTTCAAGGAACTTACCTCAATCTTGGAAGAACTAGTGTTATTTATTGCGTCGACCATATATTTATCAAGCAACTCTTCTCCTCCTTTGTGTTGTTTAAGGAATTCATTGGCCTCTTTTCCCTTGAATCATATGGTGGGAATGGAGATCCATAAAATTATGGTAAATAATGAAGGAGATAAAGAGATAGGCTATTGTCCTTGGAATTGGATTATTCTCTTCTCTGGATTGAATTTATCTGCACAATCCTGAACAAGTTCTTTAAAATATATTACCTTTGGAACACAACTAGGAAGGGCTATGCCTGAAGTCCATACCAGGTTCATCTTTTTTTTATCTAATGGGAGGTCCTTATATTAATTGTAAGCTCACGGCCACTAGAAGTCTGTAAGCTCATGTCCAAGCCTATTTAGTGTATCCCTGCAATACAATTCCTTTCTCTTACTTGACATTATTTACACTATTATCTAGTTTTGGAAATAGGTGGTGCTACTGTCGATATTTACATCTTGGCATCTTAGTTCTTATTTAATTTACCATGTATTTCTATGATGGTTTAATCAATATATTTCTTATTTTTAAGTTGTTGTCCTTCACGAAAATATTTTTCAATTTATTGCAAGGTTTGCAAGATCTTCACCACTTTAATAATGACATTATGATCACACAAGTGGCAGTTGATGTGGTAGGGAAAATAAATGAAATGGGTTCAGTGGTGATGTGATGTCCTGGTGGATGGAAAGTGGTTAAGTATGGAGGTGTAAAGTGAAGAATGGAAAGTGAAATATGTAGAAAGTGGCACTGCGGGCCTCATAACATGTGAAGATGGAAAAGGTAGAAGGGAAAGGCCCCACATCTGAAGCAAGAAAATTGACTAAGTATGGGAGAGGTTCATTTTGCGAGTTGCGGAAATAAGAGATACATTTTTTAGAACGAGGGATTTCGGGTCTGTGGGTATGCAAGTTTGAAGATACGAGAGAAAAAGGTAAATGGAATAATTAGTTGTCGTGCATCCGCATTTCAAGAAAATGACTAAGCATGAAAAGGTAAAAATGTGCATTTTGGAGGACATGGAGGTAAGAGGTGCAATTTGAGGACATGGGTAGATATAATATGTATAGGATAGTATATCATTTATATTGAAAATTAAAAAATTATAGTAATATTTGTATTATTTAAAATGAAAAAATAAAAATAAAATAAAAAAATAATGTTTAGATATGATATATATAGGATAGTATATGGTTTATATATGAGATTAAGGTGAGTTGTTATTAGAAAGAAAATATTTTATTGAAGTAGCTTTAGTAATGATCACACAAGATATTGAATTTTTCACTAATATTACCTAGGGTGAAATAATCTTTTGGTCTTAGAGTAAGATTTAAAATTGTTTTTTATTGGATAACAACTCATCTTCCTTGAATGTAAAGAAACAGGTTAACTACCCAAGGGTCAGAGGCATCTAGTTGGAGTGAAAGTCTGCCTCATTACAAACCACTAGTCTACCCCTTTACAGACCACCATTAAGTCATTTCAAGTGGTATGGTTTTAAGTGAATAAAGATAGTGAGCCAACTTGTATTCATGGATAATATCCAATGATCACTATCCTCACTATAATAAATAATGAAATTATAACATATTTTACCAC
>JASDQU011444011.1:10350-33626 GCA_032191745.1 Picea mariana
TATCACTTTATACTTTTGATTATAAAAATTAAAAATTGTAATATATTACATTTTTTTTTTAATTGAGAATCTTTTAATAATGCATTTGTTATATAAGGAATGACAGGTACAGGTGCAGTGCAAGGGGATTATTTATGATCACAAATGTCAAATCATTTCTCAATTTTCTTGGGGGTTAGGCTCTATCTCTAACAATTCTATTGAATCCTATGCCCTTTGGAAAGGTATTAGTATAGCATGAAATTAGGGGATCAAGAACATCACCATTCTTGGCAACTCCCTTATTGTAATAAGGACCATGCTCAAGGGTCAAGAAGTGGGGAAGTTTGTTCTTTCCAACGTCTTTGTCTGAATAACAACTCTTCTCAAGGAATTCGACTCTTAAAAGCTCATCCATATTAAAAGGGACTTGAACCCCATGGAAAAAAGATGGGCCAAATTTGGCACAGGGATAAGCGAGGGGGTGATGATAATCAACGAGGTCCAATATTTTAACGTTATCCCATAATATGACATGTGATTTAAAATAACAAGATGGGTGGTAGGATATTCGATTTATAATTCATGCATTCGTGCTAGTTTTGGCTATGGGTTTCCCCGAGTATATGTTGGAAATGGTGACAACGAATTCTTCCATGAATAGGATTTCATATCCTATAATCCAGCGTTGGTTGTAACCAGTACGACCAAGTTAGAATATGGATGAGATTACATTTAATAATCAATTTTCATGTGTAATGAATATAAATTTATGTAAGCTCGTAGAGGCAGACATGATGTGTATGAGAAGAGTGTGTGAGCCTGATGTAATCTCCTTGATTCAAATAATAAGACAACCAGTACCTCTGCTTGGTGGATGTTTGAGTGAACCACGTTAAATTTTTGTGTTTCTTGTCTACATTTGTATTGATTGTCTTATGTGATATTTGTGTTTCCACATTTGCAAATTACAACAAGTGGTATCAAAGCTAGTTGGAAGAGAGGACGTTGAGAGTGTCAAAATTAGAAGGAGAAGAAACATTAGCTCGAGGTGCGTCTATTCCAAAATTTTTGCATGTCTCTCCTCTCGAAGGTCGCGGCGGACACTAGTAAACACTTCATGCATCGATAATTTTTCAAAATTTCCATAGACTAGATGCATCGGAAGGTGCGACGACTTTTTGAAATTTCCGCAACCTGGATGTGTTGGGAGGTGCGGCGGCTCCACAGTTAATTTTTGAGCTCTCTGTAGGCCAACCACATGGGAGGTGCAATGACCCTTTGAGGTAGGTAGGCCACTCACTTGAGAGGTGCAGAAACTTTCGTGTATGTGTTAATATTTTTGGTGTGAAAAACTTTGGTGTGAAAGATATTTTTTGCTAAGGTGTTTTAAATTAAGCACATGATATTTTTAAGGGTGCGAATGTCATATGTATAAAGGAAGGTGAATGGAATAAAATATATAAGAGTGGGGGATGTTTTTTAATAGGCTTATTATATTTGGAATTAAATATAATAAGTAAAAGGTGGATCTTTAATAAAGGTGTATTTTTTAAAAAGGGTGACTTTTAATTTTATTTTTTAAATAAAAGGAAAGGTTTTTTATTAAATCTTTTAATTAAACCTTGTAAATATTAAACCATTATACCTCCACATATTTTTTGAAAGGGCCTTGGATATTACAAGCAGTGGTGTTTGTTCTTTATGTTTCCTCTAATGGCAAAGACGTAGAGTGCTAAGTTTGAAATTGAGAAATTCAATGGTAAGAACAATTTCAAGATCCGGAAGGTTAAGATGCACGATTTGTTCATGCAACAAAGCATTGTGAAGGCGCTTTTGGGAAAATCAAAGAAACCTGCGTCCATAACAAACAAATACTGGGATGAGATGGATGTGATAGCACTGAGTTCCATATGCCTTTGTTTGGCCGACGATTTACTGTTCAAAATTGTTACAGAGAAGACAACAGTCAGTTTGTGGTCAAAGTTGGAAATCCTGTACATGACGAAATCCTTGGCGAACAAGATATTCATGAAAAGACAATTGTACAGTTTGCGCATGAAGTAAGGTACAAATATAGATGATCATTTAAATACCTTTAATACTCTCTTAGTTTAGTTGACTAGCATGAGAGTGAAATTTGAATCCGAAGATAAGGAAATTACATTATTCTGTTCTTTGCCCGCGTCATTGGATCACTTTGTTACCTTTATTAGTTTCAGTTCAACAGAAAGTATTGAGTTTGATTATATTTTTGGAGCTTTACTGTCTGAGGAAACAAGGAATAAATCCAATCTAGAAACCTCTACATCTGAGGCGATGGTGATCAGAGGCAAACCTAAAGAAAAAGCACACGGTCAGAGGGATTTCTCTTGGTAAAATTCGAAGGGAAGAAAGAGAAAGATTAAGTGTTGGTTTTGTGGAAAATATGGACACCTGAAGAAGATTGTTGGAAGAGACAACAAGCCTCCAAAGAATACCCTCCAAAGAGATGAAGGAAGCAAATGCAACCGAAATAGGTTCAGCAATAGGTTTAGGTACGACTGATGAAGTTTTCTCAATTAGTATTGGTTCACGTTATGATCAACAGTGGTTATTAGATTCTAGTGCTTCAAACTACATGTGTCTTCATAAATACTGGTTTATTACTTATCATTCTATAGAAGATGGAATAGTTTACATGGGAAATGATATCTCGTGTAAAATTGTGGGAATTGGTAGCATTCGAATTAAGATGTTTGATGGAACTGTTAAAATATTAACTAATGTAAGACATGTACCTGATCTTAGGAAGAACCTAATCTCTTTGGGAGTCTTAGACATAGGAGGTTACAAGAGTATTTTTCAAGGTGGAGTTATGAAGGTCTAGAAAGGAATTCTACTGGTTATGAAAGAAAAGAAGGTTGGTAACATGTTTCTGTTAGAAGGGAGGACTAAATCAGATCATGTGACAACAGTATCTGAGAAAGACAGTGATTCTGTTTAACTGTGGAATCAATGGTTGGGCCATATGAGTGAACAAGGATTAAAGTTATTAACTAATCGCAAGTTACTTCCTACTCTAAATTCGTTAAAGTTAGATTTATGCAAGCATTGTATTTATGGAAAATAGAATAGGCAGAAATTTAAAATCGGAAGACATACCAGTAAGGGAATTCTTAACTATATCCATTCTGATGTTTGGGGACCATCCCCTACTATTTCATATGGAGGATCATCATACTTTGTAACTTTTATAGATGATTTCTCTAGGAAGGATTGGGTCTATATGTTGAAGAGTAAAGTTGATGTATTTACAATTTTCAAGCAGTTTAGAGCTTTAGTGGAAAAGAGCATTGGTAGGTCCATTAAATGTTTAATAACTGATAATGGTGGTGAATTTACGTCAATGGAGTTTGAGAATTATTCCAAGGAATTTGGGATCTATAGGCATAAAACCACTGCCTATACTCCTCAACAAAACAGAGTTGTTGAACGCATGAATATGACTCTTCTAGAGAGAGCAAGGAGTATGTTGAGTAATGCCAAATTGTAGCAGGAACTGTGGGTAGAAGATGTATCTATAGCTTGTTATCTAGTGAATTGATCACCATCAACAACAATAGAATGAAAAATTCCAGAAGAGGTATGGACAGGTCACCCTTGTAATTATTCTAATCTTAAATTTTTTGGTTGTGATGCCTATGCTCTAATTCTGAAACATCAGCGCTCTAAATTAGATCCAAAATAAAAAAGTATTATGTTTTTTGGATATGGTGATGGTATTAAGGGGTACAGGTTGTGGGATCCTACTTCCCACAAGATCACCATTAACATAGATGTAATATTTGATGAATCATCTCTCATCAAATCAAATGTAGATGTTCAAATGAAACAGGAAGAAGCACCAAAGTATCAACAAACCCAGTTTGAAACTAATGAGGGTGAACATGAACAAGTTTTAGAAGATGTTCATGAAGAGTCTCCTGCAGCAGAGGAAGACATGGTTGATGATGAGAATCAACAAATTGTGGATAAGCTACAAACTTCCCTAAGGAGGTCTACACGGGTCAGAAATCCTCCAAGAAGGTATGATGATTTTGTTTCATCAGTTTCTTTAAGTACTAATGATGATGAACCTTCATGCTATCAGGAATTTGTGAAGGGTTCTAATAGTAATAAATGGAAATAAGCGATGAAGGATGAAATGAAGGCATTAGAGAGGAATGCTACATGGGACCTGGTAGAAATTCCAAGAGATGGAAAAATTGTAGGTTGCAAGTGGGTCTACAAGCTAAAGAAGGGTGTTGATGATAAGGTGGAAAGGTACAAGGCAAGGCTGGTTGTGAAAGGATATTCTCAGAAAGAAGGTATTGACTTTCATGATATTTTTTCACAAGTTGTAAAGATTGTTTCAATTCGAATTGTGTTAGCATTAGTTGCATTGCTTGATTTGGAGTTGGAGCAACTAGATGTTAAAACTACTTTCTTACTTGGATATTTGGATGAGGAAATTTACATGGGACAACCTGAAGGGTTCATTCAGAATTGCAGCAAGAAATATGTTTGTAGGCTCAAGAAATCATTGTATGGTCTGAGGCAGTCGCCCAAACAATGGTACAAGAAATTTGACTCTTTCATGGTGAGCTAAAAGTATACAAGGAGTGAGTACTGTCTACTTTAAGAAATTAAATAATGACATATTCATTATCTTAGTATTGTATGTTGATGATATGCTTTTAGCAAGCAAAATCATAACTGAGATCAACAGGTTAAAGGTTCAGATGGCTAGGACGTTCGATATGAAATATCTAGGAGCAACAAGGTAGATTTTGGGCATGGAGATATTCAGAGACAGGAGGAATGGTAATATTTGGTTTTCACAACAAAAGTATGTTGAGAAGATACCTTTGAGGTTTGGTATGAACGATTTGAAACCCGTTTCAGTCCCTTTGGCTTCCCATTTTAAGATTTCTTCAAGTTTATGTCCTAGTACAAAAGAAGAAAAGGAATATATGTCTCGAATACCATATGCTAATGCAGTAGGAAGTCTAATGTATGCAATGGTTAGTACAAAGCTGGACATTTCACATGCAGTTGGGTTTGTTAGTAGTTTTATGGAAAATCCAGGTAAAGAGCACTGGGAAACAGTGAAATGGGTGCTTCGGTATCTAAGGAGCACAATTGATTATTGTATCACCTATATGAGTGGTTGTGAATCAGTCTGTGGATATGTTGATTCTGATTTTGCAGGTGATTTGGACAAGAGAAGGTCAACTTCAAGGTATGTATTTACTCTTGCAGGTGGAGCTATTAGTTGGATGTTAAAGCTACAGAACATTGTCTCTTTATCCACTACAGAAGCAAAATACGTAGCTTCTTTACATGCTTGCAAAGAGGCAGTTTGGTTGAAAGGTTTGTTTGGTGAGTTTGGAAGGATGGAGGACAAAGTAAAGTTACTTTGTGATAGTCAAAATTCTATTCACTTGGCTAAGAATCCATCCTACCACAGTAAAACAAACCATATACCTATCAAGTACCATTTTGTAAGACAGGTCATCGATGAATGTGGAATCTCTCTTGAGAAAGTACATACAAAAGAGAACTGTGCATACATGTTCACAAAACCGGTATTGTTAGAGAAGCTATGATGGTGTTTGGCTTCTCTCGGATTGTAGAAAAGGTGATGAACAAAAGGAGGAGCAAGGTATCAGGTTAATTGTTGTCAAGGTGGATATCGTTGAAAATGCTGACAACGAATTCTTCCATGAATAGGATTTCCGATCCTATAATCTAGCATTGGTTGTAACCAATACGACCAAGTTAGAATATGGATGAGATTACATTTAATAATCAATTTTCATGTGTAATGAATATAAATGTATGTAAGCCCGTAGAGGCAGACATGAGGTGTATGTGAAGAGAGTGTGAGCCTATTGTAATCTCCTTGATTCGAATAATAAGACAACTGATACCTCTTCTTGGTGGATGTAGCCCAACGTTTGGGTGAACCATGTTAAATTGTTGTGTTTCTTATTTTCATTTTTATTGATTGTCTTATGTGATATTTGTGTTTCCACATTTGCAAATTACA
Source organism: Picea mariana (assembly GCA_032191745.1). NCBI lineage: Eukaryota > Viridiplantae > Streptophyta > Pinopsida > Pinales > Pinaceae > Picea > Picea mariana. The sequence continues at coordinate 16,403 of JASDQU011444011.1, forward strand.
ACAGTATAGAGGGTGTCATCAATATGATATGTGAGATATTAATTTTCCCCAAGTGATTGCATTGGAAGGGATTATAGGTGGTCTCTGATGCTAGGTCGACACATTTGAGTTTAGGGAGATGAGGTTAGTTTCGTGGTACAGAGTATTTGGTGGTTTCAGGCGATTGAGGCTCATATTATTGTTTCCAATGTTGACAACTTCTTGGCTTTGGACTAAGAATCCCTTAGTTTCTAAAGTAAACATTTTCCATGGTCATAATGTCAATTCTTCATTTTAATGTAATTGTGACATATTTTAAAATAATCGTTTTTGTGTTTGTTCACTTTTCATGGCATGTGAAGTTATAAATATATGTAGTGTAATGTATTAATTATTGTTATATATTTTAATAAAATATTATCATTATATTTTTTCCCTTAAATATTTAATTAAAATATTTTTTGGTTTTTTAAATCTTTTCCAAGGGTGGATAGTAGTGTAATGTATTAACTATTGTTATAGATTTTAATAAAATATTATCTTTATATTTTTTTTCTCAAATATTTAATTAAAACATTTTTTTGGTTTTTAAATCTTTTGTAATGGTGGATGGTGTCGGGCGAATTATATATGATAATTTTCATTATATTTAATGTCAACTCCGGAGTTCGTAAATTTAGAGGTGCAAGTACAAGAAATGCAAGACTAAAGCTATAATCTATTTTACGTCGGCGACAATCCAAATAAACCAAGCAAGTCGAAGCAAAACAAGTTGCAAGAAATTAATGTTAGAAATATATCACTGGTATGTGAGACAATACGTGCTATAAGAGTTCAGTGTTACAATATTTCATATATGTATGTTTATGCAACTTCTCATTTGTAGCTTACTAACATGTCCTGGTTCTTCAATGATTCTTCCTATAGTAACTTCTTCTACTACGAGAAATGAAAGAAGGCAAATGGAAATTAACACCAAGGAGATCATCACTGGGTTGTGGAACTACTAACGCTATAAATGTTTTGGGTTGCAATATTTCACACAAAGGTATTTATGCAACCTTATGAGAGTATCTTATTAGTGTCTTAACCTTCAATAATGTTCCTGTAGTGGATCCACTCTTATGCTAGAAAAAAAAAATTTAAAGAAACACAATATAAAACACACTTTGGAGATTAGTCCTCAAAAGAGATACACCCAAAAATAAAAATAAAATATAGAAGAAGAATGAGATATGTGTTGGTACATAATTTAGCTTCACCTTTAATTACACATGAAAATCATGTTCCAACAATAATCCTTCAACATTGCATTCATGTTTATACCACAATACATGACATCATAACAATGATCCTGATCCTATATTGATGGAATAAAACTTGCATATATTCCACATGAAAATATAACACTAATAACAATGAGACAAAATAATAGATATGTAATAACATGATAGAACAACAATAAATTAATCAAAATAACAACACAATATATTAACATGACAACACTACATAATATAACAATAATGTATTAACATGACAACACTATATAACATTTAACAATAATGTATTAAGATGGCAACACTACATAATATAACAATTATAATGATATGAGATAGTAATATAACATCGACATATATTATATTATAGCAACAATGTTTCACTACATTCTTTTCAACTAATGTTGTTATATTGACATCTCATTTAGTGACACATATGTAAAGTTATATTGTTTTATGTTTGGCATAAGAATATGTATGATGGTGGTATGCATTAATAATATAACTCGCAATAAAGATATGTGATACTTAAAAATGATATACAGTGTTAAATGGAGACCCAAGGAACCAGATCGATAACAAGAATTAAAGGCACAATAACAGATACAACTTATTAATAATCCCTGTGTCTCAACTCTATCACTTCCTATTGAATTTATATCATGCCAATCGAACTAATTCCCATAAATAGTTGATTTGGGCATTTAATACATATGATTCTTTTATTTATCTTTAGAGGATTATGGTTTGTGAGAACAATTCTATAACTATATATAAAACCATTACCAAATATAAAAAAAACTAATTTATGGTCGTCTTATACAATCTGGTGATTCACATGGCATGCTTTGACCAATCCTTTAAGTGCAGGGCTGGGCACGAACTAAACCTGGACATTGTATTTGATTTTCTTAAATCTAGGTATTGATTATAAATATGGGAAAATTTATACCTCTTTGAAATATTGACGTTGAAGAACCAACCATAAATCTCAAACCATTCTTGATTTTGGAAAACAGGTTTCTTGATACTCAATTTGTCATATTGGGAACAAAACCCATGTTTTGTATTCTTCAGATTTAACCTCATCTGCATGAAAATCGAGGTGGAAGTTGACTATATGGAACTTTTGCTAATTTCGGGTTGAACTATTATTTTTGAATTGGAGGTCGAAACGTGTGACCTGGGTACAATCTGAGATATAGGAGAGCATGTTGATGTTGTTGTGGAGAAATCCCATGTTCTCGATTTTCGCCTAGAGATGCACCAATAGGCTAAGATACAAAATCGAGTACCAAAATTGTAGTGATGGTATAAGAATGTTGGTACAAGAATCATTCTTCATAAACCGTCATCAACAAAACCTTTGTAAAAATCTTCTTTAATCACTAAAAACATTAAACTATGTGTATTAACCACAATGATGTATTTAGTCTTAACTGAAGGTTTGATGACGAAAATGGTTATATATCATGGATGAAGTGTAAAAAATGGCTTAGAATGGCGGTTTTATTATGCGAGGAATGTGGCAAAAACAAGGCTCAACAGATGGTAATTGTTTCAATAGTATATTGTGGGTTTGCATTTTGTATGTCACACTTGGACATGTAATTAGGATTCATCAATCTCTACTTTTTATAATAAAGAGTACTTTTTATAATAAAGAGTTGTACATGGTTTTCATTCCCTACAATGGCTAGTTCTTCATTTCATATGATAATCCACTCTTGAAAGAGTAGCTTTTATTTTCTTGTCTTCATACAATATCAGTGTTCTCGATCTTTAATATATGCAACATTAGATTGCAAGGTTTATGATCTCTATAATTGTGGGCTTTAAAGTCTTTCCTCTTTGCAACATTTGGTTATGGGATGTTTGTGGTCTCACTTATAGATTAACTACTTTTCAATTTTTAATTAATATAAACTCTCTGTAAATTTAATGTTAAAATGGTTTAGTAATAAATAAGTTAATAAAGTATTGTTGACAAGCATATGTGAACGCTCATCAACTGAAAGGGAGTGTCTAGTTCGAGATTGTTGAGATAACCTAAGCCATTTGTAGTGACTCACCCTAACGGGTTTAGCGACTCCATTAGCCAATAAAGAGATCTAATCTAAACTACAAAGATAAAATAACTAACTATTTATTAATGGAAATCTATTATATACATTCACTACTCACATTCTTTATGTACAAACTATACAAATAAACAAGTACAAGATTTACAAATAACCTTGGAAACTAAGGTTCTACAAAAGAACCAAATATCAGGCAAAATAAAAGTATATCTAGAACATATTACAAATCTAATTTTAACCTTAAAACTAAAAGAGAAAAAGAATTAATGTAAATGATAATATTTATCGTAAATAAGCAAAGTATTTAAGCTTAATGTTAATCTACATTCACAAAGAAAAATATAAATCAAAAAACAAAAGAAAGAAAAATTGTTAACCTAGTAACCAACCAGTATTTAACTTTGGGTTGTTCCTTTCTGTATAAAGAAGATCCAACAACTTGTATGTCAAGAGAAATATATGGAAGAATGTTGTGAAATTCTAAGATCATAAAATCATCTGAAGAAAGTCACTTCAACTGACAATTTAAATCTGATTTGAGATGCAGGGAGAACATTTTTTTTTTAAATCTGATCCTTTGTGAAGATATGATAGACCAATTGACAATAAGAAATAAATTTCAATTATACAATTAAGTCTTTACAGATTCAAAGTATATGACTAAACTCAATATAATTCGAAATTTGCATCAAAATGATACAATCGCAAGGACCTAAATGATCTGTGCCAAATGAACTATTAAAGGTTGACAAAATTAATATATAGATGATAACAATTAACCATGTATTGACAAAATAGACTAAAGCTAATTTTTAATCAATCCATGATCAATTACTTCAAAGAATATGAACCATAATTACAGATATTATAATGAAAAAAAAAAACATTAGACTTACAAGGAAAAATACTTAAGGTATAATTCCATATTCTTCAAAATAATCAGTGGTCCATTTCCTAGAATTTTCACCATGTTTGGTTTCAAAATAACATAAGTATTTAAACACAACAATGATCAACTCTCATATCCACAGGATAGAGGTAAATCGTTTTAAGAAATAGAGAAGTTATAAATCAAATCCTAATCCAAGTTTTTAATAAAAACATTTATAACAACTTATACAAAGTTTGTTATAATAATAAAAAATAAATCACCAGCTATTTGGAGATAGATTCTATTACTAACAAAAAATATATGATCTCCATTGGCTAGGAAGCGCATATGGCATCCTTCAGTTTCTTTTGAGACCTAAAATAAAAATTATATTAAATTAGAAATCATATCAACTAAATTAAGACTGGCTAGAGAATCTTTGATTTTGTAGCTAGTCTAAAAACAATAAAAAAAAACTAATGATAAATAAAACAAACTCAACAGAAATAAAACCAAAAAATTTGTTACCCAATTTAAGAATTCAAGAATGAAGATGTGTGCATTTCTGATCCAATAATAATATTGACATTTGTTGAATTTTTAATAATAATATCTCAAGATTTTCTTGGATTTTTACTTGGCCAAGACATGCTTTGTTGTGCTTCAATCTTTAATTTCATGTTATCCCTTTCCAGTTCCCTATTTTTCCTCATTACTTGATTGAGGCGCATTTGAAAATATGTGACATTTGCATAATACCTTTGATCTCATGCTAAGTAGTCACGCCAACACTTAGGTTCTAAATTTGGGATTGACTATTGTCAGTATGTCTCTAAGGGTCTTTCTTACACAAGTTTGTCTTTTCGATCATCTTGAATGCATGAAAACCCTTCATGATTTTGAAGGAAAGGAGGTAGGCTTGAGACAAAATCATATTGGGTATGACTATCATCTTCACAGTCTTGATTTATGTCTTCTGAGGAATCTCGATCCACTATGGTTATTGTTGAAATCGGGCTATTCTTTTTCCTATTCCTATTTTGAATCATCCTGGACAGAATATGACTGGCCCTTTTATTTCTAAAATCAATTTCTGAGGCCTGATGTAACTGTCTAATTATTTTTCTTTGTTCCTTAGGTTTCTCTTCAATTATTGAATACATAGGTTATGTGTAATGACCCCATCGTTATGATGACAAAAGCGATATACAACAGGTAAAAATAACATTTTTTTCTTTTTCTTTTAAAGTTGTGTTAGGAATACACATCACAAATTAATAACTACATCATTGATGATGATCAAAGCGTAATAGAAATTCTAATAAACCAACACATGTATCATAACATTCAATGGAACAAGAGTGCTTAATCACTAAATCAATCAACAACAACATAAACAAAGGCACAAGAATAAACTTATTTAGTTTTTAAAGCACAACAAGATCTACTTAACTTCCAGGAACGCGATTAAATCAATCATCGGATTCACAATAACCAACATCAATTTCAAGGTAAGTGCATGATCTAATTGTCGGAATAGCATAATTCCCTCATTGATCAGTGCACACAATTAATCATTCACATGGAATCATAGTAACATGGTGACAAGTGTGACTAGTAAACTAAGGCATAAACATTATGCATAAACTAATATAAGTGGCGAAAATATTCTAAGAATTAAAATATCATGCATCAACAAATTATAAGTGGTGAAAAGAATCTAATAATTTAAGATCATGCATCAACAAATATAAGTGGTGAAAATAGTCTAAGAATTAAAATATCATGCATCAACAATTATAAGTGTTTCATAAGTTGGCAATCACATCAGGATAGTGGGTGTTGGCACAGGGGAAGACCCAGGGTTCAACTCCAAGAGCACACCAACAAGCCCTAACTATTGGCCCTTTCGGAAACACCTGTGAGGCAGATGCAGTCTCACCCAAAGTAGCTATAGGGAGTTGCAAGACACAGGTGTCTACAATGAGAGAAAATGTAGAATGGATTCACAACAACAATACACAGTCACCTAGTTATTATTTATATTTCTTAAACCTATTGTGCAAGTTATACTTCAGATCTAATAGAATATCACAATAGAAGCATATCAAATGACAGAGAACACAACATCAATCACACATAACACAAGATATACGTGGTTCACCCTCTCCCTAGGGATACGTCCATAGAACTGTGCTTTATAATATATTAAGGTGATGCATACAGTTCTTGTCTGCGCTCTTACATAGCAGATATTCTCTCTTCTCTTCTTTGTCTCTCCCCTCCTGTGCACCCAGCTGCAGGGGAAATCGTCGCACCCAGCTGAAGATCTTACAATACCAGAAGGCTCTCACACTCATCACTTCTTTCTCCCACAATAGTATTGACTTGAACACACAACAACAACAAATTCTCAACCAACCTAGCACCAACAATACCAACAACCCATCCCAATTCCTCTAGACCTCTATTTATACATCAAAATATTTCTTGGACACCCTTAGGTTGAAACCTAAGTGTCAAAACTCTAGATGCCAAAACCCTAGGTGTCTAAAACCCTAGGTCAACTTGACCCGCATTTTCAGGGCTTCATCAACTTGTCTTTCATTCCTTCTCCTGCGGTGCTCCAAAGCAACCAACGGTGGATTTTTCCACTTGCTAAGTTGTCCACAATCCATCTTCATTTCAGATCTGTCATCCTTGATCTTCTCATCCAACAACCTACTTTCTCTTACTTCACACTGTCTTTTTTTCTCTTCTGCTCACTTCAACCCAGTATCAGTCACTGTGTCTTCTGCGCAATTCGTGTTTTTCATTTTCTTCCTTAATCTTCACTTGCTTCCTTATCCAAGGGCCAGCATGCCCCCAACACTCACATGTGACTTGTCCTGAGGCACTTCGGATATGATCCTTCTATTATGCTTCAACTTCAGACTACACGGGGTAGCCTTTGCTTTCGGCTCTAGTCCTCCCTTCCTTCCTTCTACAGACTATATTTTATGTGTCTGGTACCCAGTTTCAATTGCAACTGGTACCTAGACCCTTTTCCTTTGCATTTACTGAGAGTTGTGAGGTAGCTGGTTGTCGTAATATAATTTCAACCGGCTCCCATTCACTAATCCTTCCTTCCATTCTCCATTCAAAGTCTTCAACTGCATAGCTCCTCCTTCTGTAATATAGGCAACCTCATATGGCCCAAGCCAATGCATTCTAAACTTTCCTGGATGCTTCATGAACTTATTGTCATATACCAATACCAAATCACCTTGCTTAAATGCCTCCTTTTTTATGTGTCTTTCATGGTAGGCCTTCTCTCTTTCTTTCTGAACCTGTTGGTGAAATCCTGCCATAAATATGTCTTTTTCCAGTTTGACCAACTGCGCAAGCCTCTCTTGTAGAGTGCTAGTGTCATCCATATCTGTAAAGGCTACAATTCTCAGACTAGGAACCAAATATTCAAAGGGTACAACTGCTTCTAGACCATAGACCAATTTGAAGGGGGTTTGCATGGTCAGTTTCTTGCAAGTGGTTCTATAGGCCCATAATACTGTTGGTGCTCTCAAATTCCATTCATCCCTGTTCACGCTGCATATCTTCATCAGTGTTGTCTCCAAGATCTTATTGAATGCTTCAACTATCCCATTTCTTGTGGATGATAGGGTGTGCTCTTCTGATGGTGAACTTCAAATTCCCGAGTCAAGGATTCAACGGTCTTATTGATGAAATGTGTGCATTGGTCGCTCATAAGGATCTTTGGGCATCCAAACATGGTTATGATATCATCAAATATGAAGAGCACAATTTTAGTTGCACTATAGTCCTTAACTGCTCTTGCTTCTACCCATCTGCTCAAATATTTTGTCGCAGTGATTATGTATCTAGCTCCTGTGCGCTTCCTTGGTGGGTTTATAGGTCCGATGAAGTCAATGGACCATTTATCAAATCCTTGTAGGGTCATTTGTGGTGCTAAAGTCATTTCATCTCTTCTGGATGGTTTCCCAACTCTTTGGCATACATCACAAGCTTTGTAATAGTCCTTAGCATCTCTGCGTAGAGTAGGCCACCAAAGGTCATCCCTAAGAATCTTTTCCTTTGTTGCTTTCCCTACGTAGTGTCCTATTTCTATTCCTTCATGTGCTTATGTGAGGATCAATGGTCTCTCAGCTTCCATAACACACCTTCTCAATATCTCGTCGGGTCCCATCTTGTATAGCTGTCCAGTTATAAGTGAAAAATCTGCAGTGCGTACTACTAGTTGTTTCTTCTGAATAATTGTATAGTCACTAGGTGCCATTCCTATTGACATGAACTGGACTATCTATATGAATTGATCATCGATTTTTCCAATGGCCAACAACTGTGCATCCGACAGTGTATCCTCCAAACTAGTAGGCTCTTTGCCATGTTCCAACCTCAACAAGTGGTCAGGACCTTTGTTCATTCTTCTTGGCTTAACCACGATCTCAAAATCATATTCCTGAAATAGTAGAAGCCATCTACATATTCTTCCCCCCAACACTGGCTTGTTTACTAAGTATTTCAATGCAAAGTGATCAGTGAACATTTTAAACTGTCCTCCCAACAAGTAGTGGCGGAACTTCTGCAGCACATACACCATGGCTAACCCTTCTCTCTCAGTGGTGGTGTAATTAATCTTATTTGTTGATATCTTCCTGATAGAAAAGGCTAACGGGTGTTCGATGTCTCCACCTCCCGATTGTGCTAACACGGATCCTAATGCAATGGAAGATGCATCGACATGCAAATGAAACTCCTTACTCGAATTTGGGAAAACCATAATAGGCGCAATAACCATTTTTTGTTTTAGTGTGTTGAAACTCTGTTGGCATTATTCTGTCCAATGAAACTGACAATCTTTCTTAAAAATCTTCTCCATGGGTGTTGTAATCTGTGCATATCCCTTAATGAACTTCCTATAGTATCTAGTCTGTCCCAGTGTAGTGCGCAACTGTTTGACTGAAGTAGGAGGGGGTAAATCGACTATAATGAAAATCTTGGATGGATCTACCAGCAATCCCTACTTACACACAATATGGCCTAGAAACACTCCAAAGGGTGAAAAGAAGATGCACTTCTTCAGGTTTAAGGCAATCTGACTCTGCCTGCACTTATCCAACATTAGTCTTAAACATATTCTTCCAGGAATTTATGTAAAAACTCCTTAAATGCTTTGACCACCACCCTAGAAAAGATGGTTGGTGCATTCTTCAAGCCAAATGGCATCATTGTATACTGGTAGGATCCCCATTCTATTGCAAATGTGGTCTTGTGGCAATCTTCCTTGGCAATCCGGATCTGATGGTATCCTGAAAATCCATCTGTAAAAGAATATACCTCATGTCTTCCTACATTATCTAACACTTCATCAGTAAATGGTGTAGGGAATGGGTCATGAAAATAGGCATCATTCAACTTCCTGAGATCTACGTAGATCCTGATCTCTCCTGTCTTTTTTTCTTGTACCACCATAGGGCTAATCCATTCTGACTCTTCAACAGGTTCTATGATTCCTACTTCCAACATTCTGTCGAGCTCAATTTTCACTTTCTCCTTATATTTAGGGTTCAATATGTAAGGTCTCTGTTTGAATGGCCTAGCATATGGTTTCAAAGGGATCCTCATCTCTCCCATGGGCCCTTTAATGCCCTTCATATCAGTGAACTTGGTTGGGAACAAGTCCTGATACTCATGTAATAACTTTGTGATCTTGTCAATAGTGGTAGCATCCCAATAATCTCCAAAATTTGCAAGTTTTGGTGTCTACTATGTTCCAATGTTGACTTTCTTGATCTTGATTAGCTATCCAATGAAATGTAGTTCAACTCCTGGTCCTCCTATGTCTCTTTGTCCTTTTGTTTTGGCAATTTTCACATTCCTTGGATCATCATCTTCGACTTCATTGATATTGTAACAACCTTGCAACTTATGAAGGGGCGTAGTCCATTTATCCTCTTCTTTCTCCAAAAGGAGACTAGGTGCCTCCTCGAACACTTTCTGTCTTATGACCTATAATGCTTGATCTACTGTAGGAGGCTTTCAAACAAAAGTTAGTTACAAAGTTCTGGGTCATACCTTCCCAATCTGCAGTGATGAGGCACAGTTCTTCTTGTAGGTACCAGTTGATAGGTGTTTTGTCTAGCGTATTTATGAATTTGTGCACCCACTGCTCTTGAGGAATGTTGCTCCAGGCTTCCTCGCAACTTTGCACATGATCCTCCGGACAGCTTCGACCTGTGTATCGAACTTCGCAACTTTCTACTTGCTATGAAAATCACGTTGTTATCAAAGTGTGACATTGTACCCAGTTTATAATATTGTTTTTGTGTGTCCCCCACCATCTCGATGGAGTTGATTTCAGGGACTCATCCATTGCCAACAATCTTTGTTGTGTTGGTACAATTTCTTCGAAGTTCACTAAGAATGATTCTAAATAATTTAGACCTTCAAAGGTGGACAAGTTACCTACTATTGTGTCGATCCAACAAACTTCTCGGGTTAATATAGCACATCTCCTTGTAGATACTTCATACATTTTGTTCTGTTAGTTCTCCAGTGCTTCTTCTTAATTTGATGAACATGCATTGTCACTTCGCCAGCTCAAATTCCCATCCATCGTAAAATTAATGTAGTCTTGTTGTCTGGCTATTAATTTGTATATGTTTTCTAGTTCATATGCATGGTCTTCTTATTTGATGGGTTTTGTGTATCTCTGACCTTCATTGGGATCTAAAGGTGCAATGAACCTGAGGCCATCTCCTTCAAATGTCATTCTTCTTTTCTTTAAATCAACTACAATGGAATTATTGAAAGCCCAGTCAATTCCTAATAGTGTGGGTTAAGGAAAACTATCATCAACTATCTCAATCACCTTGAAGTCTGCAAACATCCTTACTCCATCGATGTCCATAGGGACATGTTCCAATCTACCAAAGGGGCTTACTGCCTGCTAGTTAGCCATCCTAAGCCTAATAGGGGAATATATCGACTTAGGTTTTCCCATCAGTGCCTAGATTTTCTTCGTCATGACATTGACCTACGAACCTAAGTCGAGGACCACATAGTCTATATCATACTCTCCAATCTGAGCATTAAGGTGTAGTTATTTATTTTTCCTTCTCTTCTTGGATAATTGATGTACTGCTTTATTCAGTAAAGGATATACCCTTCCTATCTCATACTGTCTGACCAAATTTTGTGGTTCTTTTATGGCTTTCTCATCTTTAATCATCTCTATAAACGTATACAAGAAACTAACAATTTTACTCACCTCTTTTCCATCTCTAGGCCAAGCAGACTGATCAAATACAAGAGGAATTCTACATTCTCTTACTTATGGTCATGTATTCGACGAAGATCTTGTTGGCAGCCCCACAAAATTTTGTTATGTGAACAGGAAATTACATTCTCTATAGCTGCCTTCACCTCATTCTTGTAAACATTATCATTTTGAGACGATTGCTGGAGTAGAAAGGACATTCATTAATTCCTTAGGTTTGCGTTTTTCATCTTTTTTTATGTTTGATTCATGACTGAAAGAATGAATCAAACATGAAAACCTATCTTGGTATTATATTTTCTATACAGACCATTCTTTTGGAAGATCAACATGCTTATACCCAATTTAAATCCAACACTTGAATGACTTATCTTTGGAATCTTTTCAGTATTGATATAATATTTAAATGCTTAGATGGTTTGCATTTGAATTATGAGGTTTCTTGTTTTGGTATATTTTAAACCCTTTGCAAAAAACTATGGTCATGCTAGTAGTCATGGGAATTAATGAGCAACTATTGTACCTTGTACTTAATCCACCTTGCTGGCACAATGAATTAATAATCCTTTAATTACGGGTTATAGGTTTTCATACTCTGTATGCGAGATTTTCATTACCAGGAATGGTAAAGGTTCATGACCAAACCCTCGATTTTTATGTTATGATAACACACAAGCTTTGTTTTGGTTGTTTTTTTCCTTTGATACATTCGGATCTTTTCATATCGCTCCTACCATCCAAACCTAAAACTGTTCTTAGTCATCCCTGTTACATTCTATTCGCATTATTTATGGCTCTTGTTGTTCGTTTGGAGCCAAATGGCCATAAAACATTGCTATCTCATGGTGATGCGAATCCAACCAGAAAAACTGTAATTGCATGCCAGAGAAACGTTTTTGTAGGAGCGATCCTGAGAAAACCGTTACTAATTAGTCCAAAACATTTAAGACCCATTTTGGAAATGGGGTCATTTACCTTCAATGTGGGCAGATTCTTCAGAAATGAATCCATTTCGGAGGTATGTTCCATTTTTTGGACTACTTTTTCTCAGAAAATTTGTTTATCCTGAATTTTATTTTTCCCCTTTCTTCTTCGTGGGTGTGAAGATATGCAGCAAAAGGATGATTTCTATAATAGACATGATATAAACCCTATTATAAAATACCTATGTGTTGTTCTACAAGAGGACCATGCTACCACAGATCAAACTTTTGTTGCTGGTCGAAACCCATTGGGTAAAAAAGCCACGGTCTGTTTTCATGCCTAGAAAGTCATTGGAGGAGGTTTTCAGATGTGATAAAGGATAGGTTTCCTTTGGTTCCTATTCATGAGCCAACTCAGGTGGTTTCAAACAAATCAATTTTCAAAGGCACGAATGCAAAACAGAGTAATTCAAACTTAATTTTTACAAGCAAGAGGATCAAGCAAGCTGATAATGTAATTATCAAAAAACTCAACAAATTCCACCATCATAAATTTGAATTTTTCAAATTACTAAAATAGTTAATAGTTGTTTATTTTTGGATTGGATTCTATTTGGAAAAAATAAAATAAATAGATTTTTGTGGTTGATTTTTACTATTTTAAACTAGCTACAGAAACATGTAGCTTATCTTTTTCTAAAAATCGGGTCTCTTTTAAATAAAAAATTATAATTTGGTTATGAGTAATTGTCTAACTTATTATTGTTTGGTTTTTCAGGGAATAGTAGATTTAGATGCTAATCTTCTAGGGGATACATGTTTGACTTTTCTCTTGAATGATTAGCATTTCTTTTGTTTTCCTTGTAAAAACTTTTAATAATTTTTGAAGAAAAAACCAACTCAGTTATGAGTGGTTGTTAGCCCTCTAATTTTGTAATATTATTGATCTTAGGAGATCTCATCCTATCCTAGGATTAGGAAAATAGGATTTCAAAAAACACTTTAAATACTCTGCATTTTGTAAAGGAAGGCATCTTCTCCTGGAACATATTATGGACAAATGATTGACAGAACCTAATGGAACAACTTGTAGCAATTCAGCTTTAGACCAATGTGAATGCTGTCTCATTTATGTTTCGTCTCTTCTATTTTGGAATAGTTATGTGATGTGTAGATTTAGTCTCTGTGAAATTTGATATTCCATTTTAAATTGATATTTTAAATGTTGTATTTTATTTACTGTTTCATATGTGATAAATGTGATCATCACTCTCAATTTTGATATCAAGATTTTTCTTTGATGTTTTAATTGATACATAAATATGGATGTTTTACAAAAAGATCTCTTTGATTGTAATCATTCATAATCAAAAGATTATTGGATCACATGTGTTCAATATTTTTTTATTAAATCCTGGCTGCCAATACACATCTTGAATTTACCTTCAGTCCATAATTAGATCACTTGTAAATACACTTTCCACAGAATATTGCACCAAGTATTAGTAGAAATGATCTTGAGCGGCTCCAGTGGTATCTCCACGGGTACGAGTTGGTACCTGGTACCGGCATCCTGTTCCAACAATAGAAGTGGTACCTAACCCAAGCGACATTAGTCCCAATATCACTTTAAAGCATCAAAGTGCATAAAAATAGCTTGAAATGTAAAGATACCTTAAGTAACCCCATTGAATGGTAGGGAGATGTCAATTATGTCAAAACAAGGCCAAAAGGGTGGTACTGGCATATAGATGGAGGTCTGTGGAGTATAATATAGGAAAAAAACATGATCAAAACCGGAGACCAACATGCCCCCACACTGAAGTCCTTGCCTGTCCTCAGGCAACAAAAATCAAAAACTGGTAGCCATCAGAGGGTTGCAACGGCTGCAACCAGCATTTGTAGCCTCTCCTGCTTCTTCAGATTCCTAATTTCTTTCTTGAGGGCCCTGTTGATCATGACATGCTTCCTGGCAATCCTCTGAAGTTGCTTGTTCCTTTTGAAAATACCCTTATTCCTCTTCTTTAACCTTTCAACTTTGGATAAGAGGTGTGTTACCCTGAGCTTCAGGAGTTCATTTTCGGTTTTAATATGTCTGTCCAGTACAATGTACTCATGCAATTTCTCCTTCAATCTACTATTCTTGCTCTCTAGTTTTGCCACCATTGGTTTCAAGGACCGACTGGAGGAAATCTCGCAGTGGGTTTCAAATATTTGGTCTTGTCTTGGCTGTGGTGAAGGACTAGATGCATGTGTGAGGTATTTGGGACTTTGAGAAGGGGTGTGAAATCTATCGGAATTATGGTCGGAACTAAATTCGAGAGTGAATGCATCCGGGCTGCGCTCATAAGTGTCAACTGGGTCAGAATTACGATCCAGGATGAGTTCATAGTTGTCAATTGGATCTGGATGAGCTGGGCTGGGTGCAGAAGTGTCAACTAGATCGGGTTCAGGGGTGAATTCTCTTGGCATCTGAACAGGGGTACCAGTTGGTACTTGAACGGACTTATTCTGCACAGTAGCCTGCCGATTTGTTTTACGGTTCTTTCGAATGAGTTGGGACAAAGTCCAGGTCATCTCAGATGGCTCTGGGGCATCCTCGTGACCATCTATACTTTCCAATCTTTCTTATGGGGGGTAACTAGGTACCGAGTTGTCCATTCCCGACAACACGCTTTTACATTTTCTTTTCGGGTTCCTCCTCGGCTTATCAGTTGACTTGGCTAGTTCCTCCACATCAATTATGTTCTCGGTAGCTGGGGGAGAACTTGAGACTTCAATGTTTGCTTTTGTGGGTGTGGTGGCCTTCCCAGTTTCAGTATTGGTTTCTACGTCGTCATCAATTGGAGGTTCGGGCTCAGGGTTCCTAGCACAGTCTTTAGTCAGGGTTTTGACCTTCTTTTTCTTGGAGTTCAACATTTTGTGTGGGGGAATGGGTTTCACACTCCTAGCTTTAGACTGAGCACAGGCGAGGGTTTTTACAATGAAGAGGTCCCAAGTTTCTTGCTTTTTCAACAGTGAAGATGTAATCAATATTTTAACTAAACCAAAGTGAAACAAACTCCCTCGAAACTCACTATCCCTTTGGACCTGTTCGACCATCCTTTTTAAACTTTTTAACAAGAAATAGGGTATGTTTAACAGAGTACCTGTGAAGTGCAACAAAAGTCGAGCATGGTAGGGGAATATAATGGTATATCGACCCTCACACGTTAGGTAACGCTGGAGTATGATCAACACTTGAGCCCACTGTGGTTCCAGCCAAGCCCGCGACGTCCCCTCAGACCATTTTGTCTCCCGGTACTGAGGTTTCAACAACTGTGCACAGAGCTTTTTATCAACCGGTTGTCCCTTCGTCCATCTTTGGCCTATGGTCGGCAATTGAATTGCCTCTGCAATGAACTCCTCTGTGACCTCAAACTCAAGTTCGCCCACCTTGGTGTTCCCAACCTCAAAATGCAGCGCAAACTGGAGTGTGATGGCATCGTTATACCCATCAAACTTTTTCAGAAATGGCTCCCACCCTGCTTGCTTAAAAATATCTCTCGTTTCCCCATATTCCGGGAGGGCTTCCAAGTCAGCATATGTGTCTGGCTCATGCCGATTTGCTACCATGGCTCTTCTTGGCATCACAGGGGAAGTCTATCGGTGGCAGCGAAGGTAGGGTGAGGGCAATGAAGGTTGGATGAAGGCGACGAAAGGAGAGAATGCAATGGAGAATGTGGTCGGGAAGAAAATCATATGAGAAGATTTGAATTTCTGTGGATATGGATAGGGTGTCGGAATCATGATGAGAGTCGTACGAGGGTGTTGAGTTATCATATCCAGTCAAATCGAACTTAGTTCCGGTAGTGGTGCATTTTTATGACATGAAATGGCATGGAGGTTCAGTTCATTAGGTACCAGTCGTGGAAATGATGGAACGTTATGGAGTAATTAAGGTACCTTTAGTTCAAACATTAGTATGCAAATTAATACAATAAATCGATACGAACTAAACACACCTGAGTTACATTACCTCTACCCATTGTTATGCAAAGATTGTTGTGAAATTGTCTTTTGAAGTTAAGTCTGGGTTTGAAGGGCACAAAAATTGTAGATGATCTGGTCTTTCTGATGAACCTGTAACTGATGAACTCTGCGCTGGTACCGACTGGTACTATTGGAACATTCAGGAGTCTGCAGAAGAATTTGAACAAATAATACCGTTCTGAGAAAAAAACTTCCTGTGTATAACAACAGATTATCTTATGATGACCCCTAAACCTGGCTCTTGTTCTATCTTGAGAAAAATCAACTGAAATCATGTCTTCAAACAGCTCCAAAGCATCTCCCATGGTACAAGTCTGATTTGTGTGAATAGATGTTCCGATGTCGAACACAAACAGAAATCATCGGATTACCAACCATTAATGAATGCTGTTAACTGATGCGAGATGACCCACCTGTGATGTCAATGGGCCTCAAGGTACCTACAACACATCCTAGAAGGTACGAATAAAGCTATTGGCATTGAGTCACCTGTAGGATCTATCAACCAAGGGACATTGGTGTATTCCCATGGCTGTTAGCAAAGACATCTTCCATTAAGGCATGCAGAGTCCAGGGTGCTAAATAGTCTCTAACCTCTGCTCTAGATAAGGTGTTGATGTCGATGGAGTGAGATTTGTTGAAAGGTGGATCTTTGATGTAATCCACATCATCCAACATGAGTGCAGATAAAAATTTTGCAGACATAATCTTTTTGGAACAGTAATCACCTGCTTGTGGATTTTATGATCCCAAGCTAGTTCATG
>JASDQU011444012.1:0-23236 GCA_032191745.1 Picea mariana
TTTATATTAAATGCATTGGTTGGAAGCATTGATACCATTGGTTACTATATAACATTTGTTGTTTCTTTGGTAAAGGGTAGGTATCATTCACCTTAAATTTCCCCTTGACCCTTTAAACCGTGCCAAGTGAATTCTTCCATTTAAGTGACCTAGAGAGAGGGGTGGGTTTTACTTGGTCTTATTACCCTTCATCAACCAACTAGGTCCTGGGATGTCTCCCTTGGATTGAGGTTCTCCTCCTCCTAAATAGAAAAGGGTATTTTGTTGGGGTGACATTGACATGATTACTCTCGTATTACACCACTCTTGACCTACTTTCCTTTTGGGATTTGGGCAAGTACATATTGTGCGATAACATTTTTGGCGTCGTTGTCGGGGAACATTGAGTGAATATTCCTCAACAACACTTTTTTGGTAAGTATTTTACTCAAAGCCTTCACTTCACAGAGCTTACCTAGTGATTCCACTGAGGGTGATTCCATCACTTCCTTTGATAATCCTTAAGAGGTTATTTGGTGACTCCACTGACTTACTCTATACTTCGTGATACTTTCATGACATGGGATCATGGCGCCCTGGGAACATGTGTATCCAACTATTGATTTTGACAATTTTCAAGGATATATGCAATATTTTGATATAAAATGGTTAAACAACTCTCCAAGATTCATAGGCCTCCCAATTACTCACATTGTATAATTCTTGAAGTATATAAGTGGGATAGAATTTGAAGGGGAGGATGTTCTGGTAAAATTGTTCATACTTTCCTTGTTGTCTTTTTTGAAAGATTGGATTAAGGGTTGTTGCAAAGATAAGGGTATATCATCTTTCATAGACCTCATCGGTAGGTTTATTGAGTTTGTGAAACCACAATGCCATACATATGAATATTCCCTTCAAAATCTCGCAATATCCCTTGAGGATGAAGGATTCACCACTGAGATTGTGGAATATCTTAGGGATGTGTCCCATACTCAATAATAAGAACCCTCTGATATATAAGGAGAGATTTA
Organism: Picea mariana; assembly: GCA_032191745.1. Taxonomy (NCBI): domain Eukaryota; kingdom Viridiplantae; phylum Streptophyta; class Pinopsida; order Pinales; family Pinaceae; genus Picea; species Picea mariana. Next base: position 1,014 of record JASDQU011444012.1, read on the forward strand.
TGAAGAAGGTTGTCAACCCCTTGAAGATGAGAATGATTTTTTCCATGATTCAACAAAATAAAGTAAAGACTTGACTGAAGAAGTGAGTTATGAGGATAAAGCACTAATATACGCTCCTTCGTCCGATGAATCTCTCCAAGATCCTATCTCTCCTACACAAGACAAAGAGAATGAGGTGAATCATTTTCCTTTCTAGGTTTTTGATGACACTTTGTTCTATGATTTAGAAGGTGAAGATGTGAAGGAACCCTATGAAGAGTTAGGTCCTTTATTCCCTGATGAAGGCGAAAAGATGATTAAAGAGACGAGTCTTGGGGATGATGTACTGCATGCTCTTCCATTTGATGAATTCATCCAAGCCTTTGATTCTCCTACACATCAAGAAGTGAACACGGTAAGCTATTTCACTTTCCAAGATTTTGATGATGCTTTATTTTATGATTTGGAAAGTGAAGAGGTATTAGAGGAGCCCTTGGATGCATTAAATCCTTCATGTTATAATAAAGGTAGTGACATGGTTGATAATATTGACAAGTTCATACATGTTGGAAGACATAAGTGGGATGCGATTGGTTCTGATGAGGATCCCATTTATGATATGGAAGCATATCATCAAATGTTTCCTTTACAACAATCATATGATGTTCCTAATATTTTTTACGTTTGGGAATAAGATGATGATATAATTACAAAAGTTTTCTAAGCACCAAAGGATGACCCAACACAATGTTCTCCTAATGATTTTCGGTCATACATTGAGGATTTTGATGAGTATTCCTTTGAGCACTTAGAATTATTCTTTGAATAATATTATCAACCACCATTGTGCTCAAATTTTGATAAAGGTGAGGAAATTTCTTTCCTAAAGTAGGATACTTGTGACAAGGTTGTCCAGTTCCCTCCGATTTATTTACCTCGTTATGTCACTAAGGATGCAGTTGGGGAACATGTCTCTTGTTTCAAGTTTTCTTTAGGGATTTTTTTTTTCATTAGAATTCAATGACTTCCTATGATATAATGCATGCTCTAACTCATGTTTATTTTGTTCTTAACTTGTCATTTTTTTGGTTTATCATGAAACAAAGAGGGAGGTGTTATGATACATTGCTAGTGTGGTTGTATTGGTTATATGCTTATACCTAGAATTTGACATGTAAGTACAGGTGAGGTAGGGTAGGTAGGCATTTGCATTCATTGTATATACCGTTTCATTGTATATTAGCATAGTTGTAGTTGCACTTTTCATATTTTTTTCCTCACTTGTATATATGTATTTTCATGATTATGTTTTAGACTAGATAGTTGATATCATTTTAAAGTTTTGCATCATGTATGAACAAGGGGTGATAGCACCAACCCAGGTATTACTAACATATTATGTTAAGTCTTAGTATGAACATGCCACACAAGAGATGATGAGGTTCTCATGTGCTCTACTATCAACACATGTCCTCGAGTTGGAGCGAGATGTTACCCCAGACCTAGGGGTAACTAAGGAGATCATGTATCGAGGCCCATAGGTCCTAGAAATGGAGTGCCGAGAGACAGATGACTTGAGAATGGCCCCGAAGGGTCCCCATTTTTTTTCTACAACAGAGCCCACATACCATTGACAACAATATCCATCACACCATCATGTTCCTGAAATGGAAATGAGTCTTGCTCCATGAGGTAATATGTTTGGGTATCATGGTGTGTATTGCTATGATTTTTAAAACATTTAAACATGTTGCATTGAATCTTTCTAGATTTCATAACGTTTTCTTGACTTTATGCCCTTTTCCTTGTTCAAACCTGGGAGGGTCACATGGTTCCCTAGTAAGCCGATTTCCCTTTAGGAAAGGTTGTTATCTAGTGTATCTCTGAAGAGTCATCACCCGTTCCCTCCATACTTACCATTTTCCATCTTTATTCCCTCTATCTATCCACATTTTTGGGCATTGGGGAAGTCTCCACTTGGAAAGGGTTGTACTTTACCTCATGGGAAGAAGGGGCTAAAGGCCCAGGGGAAATGTAGCTGGAAAACGTTAAGAGCCAAATTTAAACCTTCGAGATGCATCGCCCAATGATCCTTGAGAAAGCACTGAAATGCTTCTCAGTAAGAAAAGGGGACCCACATATGAATAAAACACTCAAGGAATTTGTTGGTGGATAAGAGGTCTTATCATGAGTTGACCTATCATGACCATGAACATGTAGCGGTATGAAAATACCACCCAACTGGTCACCAAGCTAGGGTAGTGGCTCTTGGTTGCATGGCCGAGAGAAAGGGGGTCTCATCATGAGCCATCCTTCTCACTTTTGTGAAATGTTTATGGGTGACACTGCCACTAGCTGGTCACCAAGCCAGGGTGGTGGCCATCAAATATTTCCTTGAAACATGAAGAAAGAAATCTAAAATAAGAAAGAAAAGATAAAAAGAATAAATGGCAATCAGTGGGCTTGGAAAAAATTGCATCCATGACAAGGTGCATCTCACCCTCAACAAAGGAACCCATAGGTGAGTGTTACATTTCCCTGCTATCACATGCACCCCATTCCCAAAGGTTTTCCCATCACTACCTCATACACTTGTATGATTTGGATTAAGCTCCATTAAGGAAGCGACCTTGACTTAAGGGAGACTGGCCCAATAGGACACCTTGAGACCATTCCAAACCCTAGACTTGTCAAGTTGCATAAAATTTTGAGCATTTGTTTGGGTTTAGGGGGGTTTAATGCACATGTTTGGACGTTTTAATTATTAGATGTGTTTTATGTATTATGATTCTTGTGAGTTATGGACCCCTGGAGGGCATACTTGTTGTCTTTGCAGGACGTTTCGCGATGAATAGGTACATGGATAGATGACTAGCTTAGACCTTCATGAGGGGTCAAATCCCATTTGATGTATGTTGAGACCCCAGTGAGGGGGCATGATGAAGATGAAGGGGTTATGCCAAGAAGAAGAAGGATGTTTCCTTTGGAGGCACTTTGGTGGACCTAGAACCAGGAGGTTGTGCCTTTTGCACCTAAGCGCTGGTCTTTGGAGACCTTGGACATCACCCATACAACCCTGGATGTTTCTACATGCAGTGGTTGTCAACTTGGGGGTAACCCGAGGTTATTGGCACGTGTGGGAAGGGTTTTGGACTTTGGAGGCCCAACGCTTCACTCCCCGAGCCCAACGTTCCATGAACGAGGTCCAACGTCACCCTAGAAGGGCATGACGCCACCCCTAGGAGGGTCTTTACATGCAAACTTATTTTATGTTGTCCAAAATTTAATTTTGTAAGAAACTAGCCAGGTCGACCCTGATATTTTGACCTAAAATAATTAAAGGTCAAATTTTGGTAAAAATAAACATAAAGTGACATTCATTTTTATCTTAACTCGTCACATACAAGTGGTGGACTGAATGGTTTTTTCCCTCTTTAAGGGTTATTGGTTAAAATAACTAGTGTGCGTCTCTTGGGGAAGCTTTATGGTGGTGTATCTTGGCATTTTTCATGGTGGAATGGTCTTCAACTAGGGTTTGAGTTGATTATTCTTGGTGAAGTAAGTAGAAAATATGCATTTTATTCATGTAATGAATGTTTGTGGTAAAATTTTCTTGTTTCATGTCAAAGATTATGAAATTGCTTGTTTAAAACCATAGGGGAGAAACATAAGTGCTTCTTTTTTCCATATAAATTTTCTACTAGCTTGAATTAGACAATTATACATTGTTTTGGAAGTTATTATTAGAGCCCTAAAGTGATAGCTCTCTAGTAACTTCACTCTAATTACCAATTATTTTTTCAAAAGGCTAAGGAAGGAAGGTACACTAGGGCCTAGAAGTGCCTACTCTCTAGCAAAACCTCTCTTAAGACTTAGATGCTTGAGGCCTTGAAGTGCCAACACCTCTTGCATCTACCTCTTTCCTTGGACAAGTATTATCATTTCTTTATTTCCCAATTGATATTGTTGTTGTTATTAACTCCATAAGCCCCTAAAGTTATTGATTTCTATGCTCTTGTGGATGAATGAGATCAAAACAACTTTCAAACTCTCTTCCTTGAAGCTCCTACTACCCTGAACTAACTTGCTAACCTAGTCTATAAATACTAATAGCTAATTTGTTGTTGTTGTAACCCCTGTTACATCCATTATTTGCAGCCAATATAAGCATGCTAATTGTCTTATAAACTGTCGAGAATTTGTACTAAGCAAGCTATTATCAATTAATGCTAAGTTATATGTTCAAATTTCCTCAACAAAGTACATTTCTGAAGCTTGTTGGTTGTTGTCATCATTACTGATTTGTTGTTTTTGCAGTCATTTTTAACAGCCTGTTAAACTCATTTACTGATTGATAGTTCACCCAAAATTTGTACTAGGAAAACCACAATCAATAAATGCCAAAAGTGTTCAATAAATTGCCTTAGCAAGGTACTTTTTCGGAAGTTGTTTGTTGCTGTCATAAATGTTAATTCATTGTTGTTACAAGTACATTTGACAACCTTTTTCAAAGTCATTACTTGACGTGTATTAATCTAGAAATTGTAGGTAGAAAATGTACTATCATTGCAAAGTCCCTATATCTCATTATTTGTCATCATAAGTTGCAATTTCTGGATATATATATATATATATATATATATATATATATATATATATATTGCTACCACCATACATTTATCTTTTCATGCATAGAATTGTTTGGTAGCAAAATTTTATATTAAAGTCATTGATTGGAAGCATTGATACCATTGGTTACTATATAATGTTTGTTGTTTCTTTGGTAAAGGGCAAGTATCATTCACCTTAAATTTCCCCTTGAACCTTTATACCGTACCAAGTGACTTCTTCCATTTAAGTGACCTAGAGAGAGGGGTGGGTTTTACCTGATCTTATTACCCTTCGTCAACCAACTAGTTCCTGGGACGTCTCCCTTGGAGTGAGGTTCTCATCCTCCTAAATATAAAAGGGTATCCTGTTGGGGTGACAGTGACATGATTACCCTTGTGTTACGCCAATATCGACCTACTTGCCTTTTAGGCTTTGGGAAAGTACAAATTGTGCGATAAAAGTCCCTTTAGATCTCCTCCACCCTCAAAAGTTGTACCAATGTCCTATTGACTACTTTTTTCTACCCATTTGTCTATGGATGGAATGATGTAGCTATCTTCAACTTCATTTCCGTCTTCTCCCAAAGTGTAGTCCAAAAGGAACTGATAAATCTAGTATCCATATATGAGATGATGCTCTTTGGTATCCCAAAGTGCACCTAGAATTGTTCAAATAACATACTTGTTTCTTCTTGTTCTTTGGTGGTCTTCTTACAAGGCATAAGAATACACATCTTGTTGACCCTATCAACTATGAAAAATAGATAGTCATGTCCCTTCTTGGTTGTTGGAAAACCACTGATAAAATCCATGGAAATGTTTTTCCATTGTCGAGTGGGTATAGGTAAGGAATGGTATAGACCTTGCTTCCTATTACTGGGCTTGCTAGTACAATAAAGCATGCATCCTATAATATATTGAGCTACATCTTCTTACATTATGGGCCAATAAAAATACCTTTGTAAGTTAGCAACTATTTTCCCAACACCAAAATGTCTTGTAATTTTGGAGTTGTGAGTCTCTTTGATAAGCTAAATTCTTTCACCTTTACGAACATAGAGTTTGTCTAAATTTTAGAGTAACCCATTATGGAGATAATAGTCAACCATTTTATCACCTTCTTCTACATGAATTTGTCCTTGTAGACATTGAATCATCTCTTTAAAGTCCTCATATTTTGTGTATGCATTTTCATATACATCATGTGTGAAAGGATCCATATGCATAAGAGTTCCCAAAGCTATAATATTACATGTGAGTGGCATTGAAAGCATGTCCACCAACTTATTAGTGCTTCCCTTATTATACTTCATAACTAGATAAAATTGTTTTAAAAACCCCATCCACTTGTAATGTCTAGTTTGTTGAATCTTAATCTGGGTCTGTAAAAACAACAATGGCTAGTGATAATGGTTTCCTTTCCCATTAGAGAGTGCTTCCACTTCTTAACAAATTAAACCAGGGCATAGAGTTCCTTATCATATGTAGGGTAGTTCAAAACTCCCTCATGAAACATCTTAAAATGCTAGCATATTGGCTTTACCACCTTGCATCAAAATTACACCCATAGCATACCCACTTGCATTTATCTCCAATTATAAATACTTCTGCAAGTTAGACAATGGAAGAACTGATACTTGACAAATTTTTAGTTTTGGTTCGTCGAAATATTTCCGCTAATTCTTTCCCCACTGGAAACTCTTACCACTAGTTGTTATGGCATGGAGTGGTACAACTATTGCTGAAAAAGATGCTATGGACTTCTGTATGTACTGTGTTGTTCCAACATAGCTCCTAACTTCAACGACATTAATAAGAATTGGCTACTTCATGACGGCCTCCATATTTGTGACATCTGTCTTGATTTCTCCTCCACTGATCACATACCCTAAACAAACCAATCACTGATGAGAAAAATCACATTTCTTGAGGTTTGCTAGCATCCAATTCCTTTTCAGAGTCTTTAACACCTACATGATATGTGAGATGTGTTCCTCCTAGGTAGAACTATAAACCAATATGTCATCAAAATACACTATTACAAATGAATTTAAATAGGGACACAATACATCATTCATCAAACATATAAATGTAGTTGGTGCATTACATAAAACAAAAGACATGACCAACCATTCATATAGAACTTTTCTTATCTTGAAGGCAATCTTCCAAGTGTCTTATTCTTTAACATGTACCGGGTGGTATCCTGATTTGAGATTCAACTTGGTGAAGTACTTGGCTTGTTGCGACTGATCTAAAAAATAATCAATCTTGAACAGATGGTACCAATTCTTGAGTGTGATCTTGCTCAAAGCTCTATAGTTGATACACATTCACCAAATCCCATCCTTCTTGGGTACCATGATTATAGATGACCCACAAGGTGAATTTCTTGGTCAAAACTCCCTCCTCCAATAGCTATTGCCATTATTTCTTCACTTCATCTGCTTCCATAACATACTATATATACAACCCAATATTTGGTAATGGGGAGCCAAGAAACAACTGCATCTCATGCTCCACTTCCCTCTTAGGTGGAAACCCTTTAAGCTCCTAGAACACTCCCCTTTGTGCCTGCAACAACTCCTCCAACTATTTTTTCTTCTCTTTTGTACATCCTTCTAGGGACACCTTTACTCTTATCAATTCCTCCATTGGCTAAATATCTCTTAAGAAAAGCAATACATATGTTTTACTAGAACTGATAAACGTTTTGGCTTGGTTAACATTTACTAGTATTTGACTTGCATTTGAATGCATTGCCGATGTATGAATTTCCATCCTTGATCATGGGGTTTTGTTTTTCTCTTTGCATGAATATCACATCCCTTACATACATGTAGGGTATTCCAAACATCACACCACACATATCAAGAGGTACTACATTTAATTCCACTTCATCAATAAAATCTACACTTATAGCAAACTTGATCTTACACTGTTTAGTGACTCTGATTTCTTCATCCTCATTCACCCATCCCAATGGATATTGGCTTGGATGATCATGAACCTCCAACCCAAGCTTGTTGACTAGATCATATGCTATGAGATTGGCATGTGAACTAGAATTGAATAAATCATGCACCTTGGTCCTTTTGACCTGAATCTTAATATGGAAGAATTTTTTCATTCCCTTCACTTCCTTATGATGAAATATACTCATATTCACCTTCTTTTGCATTGAAGTGAAAAAAATATTCTCATCCACATCTAAGCTACTCTACCCGGTTTCCTTAATACTTTCCTAACATTTTCTTCTTCTTGACATCCTTCTTACAGTTCTTTAGATTCAACTATGGATGTAGCTTCCAACATTTGTCTTTAGTGTGACCATCAATATTGCAATGGTTGTAGTGGTTGTTTGGATACTTGCAATTATGTGCAATGGCTATCATCTTCTTGTCTTCCCCTTTCCACTTCTTCTTCCCCTCCTTGGAAGCTTCTTGGTGATATTTTTGTTTAGAACCACTTGAATGCCATTTCTTATGGCCAATGTTCTTCAGATATTGTGCTTGCACACTAGCCTCATCAACGGTCCTGGGTTTGAAGAGAATCACTTTATTTCATAAATGATTGTGTACTAGACCCCCCAAATACTTGAGGAGTACATCTAAGTTCTTGGGAGTGATACATGTTATGGTAGGAGTTTTACTTATGCAAAACCCTCCACAAGATCCCCAAATATTACATAACTATGAAAGAACCTACCACTATCAACTAAGTATGGACTTCCTTCGTTTTAGTGATGGAAGAGGTCCACCACAAGGGAGGATTCCCTCATGACCTCAAGGGATCAAATATCAAGTTTAGTATCCAAGCCTACCACCCCCTATCTTGATCACCAAAAGGTTGGTCTAGGTCAAGGAAGAGAAGATGTTTGAAGATGAATTGGCACCTTCCTGGAACAAGAACATTTTACAACATATATATAACAATTTCCAAGCCAAAGTATCCAATAAATACCTCCTTTAGACACTAAACAAGTTATATTGCTATAGTTGTTGCAAATTGCAACAATACACACGTCTTATACCAAAAATAAGTAATTTGTAACAACAACAATAATTAGTGCCCATAAATATCACAATTGACGATCAAAAGTAAGCATACAATCAATAAAATATTATCCAATTGTGGGTGTTATTTTTGAGTGAGTTAAGCCACCTTTAGATTAATGTATGCAACAAATTAATGTAATTTAGATGGTTGTAGAAAACCTTTTATAACACAATGTTATTTAGTGAGTTTGCTAAGGTTAGTGTTAGTATAATTAGTAGGATGCTTGAGAGTTTTTAGAGGGAGAGTTTATCAATCAATTCACCAAGAGAGTTGCTTAAAGATTAGTGCCTTTCTAGGGTCATGGAGTCTCAAATGCAACCGATATTGAAGGTTGATCTACTTGAAACTAAGAGGTAGGATCTAAACCCTAAGTTGCAAGAACATTTGGGATTTAGGATTTATATCTTGAGGAGAAGAATGTCTAGGGTGTAAGCAAATTTGGGCCTTAGAAATCGTTCCTCCCTTCTTGTAGCTTCAACTACATCAAAGATCAAATTCCCAAGGATAAAATCCTAAATTGCTAGCACTTTAGGGATTTAGGGTTTGTTATAGTGCAAGTTGTAGGTTGGGAAAAACCCAACCAAAATACAAACGAAGTGCTACAACTTGGGAATCCTACACCTAATGTCACCTCGATGTAGGTCCCACACTTCAAGGGTGACTAGGTCACTCTAGGGAGGTGATCTTGATGACTCTAGGGGGAATGAGATGGAGATGGAATTGGAGCCCCCCTAGAGGTCAAATCTAAGTGGAGTGAAAGGTGTGGAATGAAGTCTTGGGAAGGTCCAAGGGTTGCCAAGTATGTTGAGTAACCTGTAAATGGTGAAATACCTACCCGAGACACAAGAACAACCACTTTGCAATGATGTATGTTAGTTGGATAACAAATTTAAGCTTGTTGTCCCTAATTTCCAGAAATAGATAAAATATATATCAACAATAATATGGTACTATAAGCTGCTCAATAAATGATAGAGATCAAGTAGAAAATACAAGAGAAAGACTAGTTAATGACTAGCTAAACTCAAGATGGAAAACCAATATTCTAGCATAAAAAGATAAGGATGTTGTAAACACTCGTCTACAAAATATTATATCATCCTTATGGCGGTAACATTGAATTCATTACAGCAAGAAAATCAGCCACTGAAAATCCCTCAAACTTTGTCAAAAAGTGCGCTAGACCAAGAAGAATAAGTGTGCATAATTTGAGCAAGATCCAATGGTTGATAAGAGAGTTATTCAAGCAAATGAGTTAGGGTTTTTGCATCCCTAATGGCTAAAGATGTAATTTTATAACAAAAAAAAGAAGTATCCTCTTGATGGGGATGCCCTAATGGTTGTGAGGTGCCCAAGGCACAAGGAATACAATCCACTTTGCAAGAAGTAAAAATGACCAAAAATTACGTTTCTCAATGCAATAATTTATTTCTCCAATGCAATAATAAATGACTACTACTCTTAATAATTGGGTTAATGGGGTCATGCAAAGAAATAGCTAGAGAAGCTACCTTCCTTGGGGGTGTAAACCCTCTTACTCCCCAAGGCAAGTTTCTCTAGCTAGGGTTTTAAGATAAGAGGGTGTATGCCCTTATACTTCTCTTAGAAAACCCTTGTTTAACCAATAACATGAAGCATAAAATGATGAAGACTATGGTGGGGGTGTATTCCCTTATACTTCCCACCTAGCTCCTAGCACAATAACCTTGACTTGAAACCAATGATAGCATGAAAGTAAAGACCATACCAATTCAAGGAAAAATGCCATGATAATCCACCACAATAGCAAGAGATAAGCCTTCCAAGGCTAGAACATCACTTCCATCAACTATAACATAAAGAGACAACCATAAAAATTTTCTAAGAGAGAAAATTTTTCCAAAGGTAGCGAAAATTTCAGACCAATACTTCTCACAATGAGTGAGAGTTATGTTAAAATGAGATCTTATGATCTCTTATTTATAGAAAATTTCGCCAAGGTGACTTGTCCATAAATTAAGGGGTAAACCACAAGACTAGGGGTCAACAACCCTAATATTTCCCCCTTTAACAAAGTAATATTAAACAATTCATTTAGAGTTTCACTTTTGCACAAATAAGCCCTAATTTTACATGGACGTCTCCCCTTTAGGGGACATTTTTCCACTTAGAAGAAGTCGTCGGTGTTGGAGAAGCATGGGTAGGCCTTCAAAGGCCACATGTCAAGAATCTAGACAATCTCCTCTTGGTTAAGACCTTCTTCTCCTTAAAACATCCATTTGTCAATGAGTGGAACCTCACCACCAAGCCCTAATGCCTCTATGTGACATCATGCCTCTAGGAGTGACATTTTGCCTCTCCTAGGAAAAATGTTTGGCATGCGGGGTATAGGCTATGTCATCCAAGTCATCCTCAAGGCCTTCCAAGTCTGTTCTTTCTCATCCAACATGCGAGCCCTTGGAATCCAACCTGTGGGCTTGTAGCCCCATGGAAGCTCAAGCTAGTCTTGTTCTCCCAAAACTGTCCACCAACTAGGTCCTGCAAAGAAAAATGAGCATGCCCTCCAAGGATCTCAAGTCATAACATCATGATAAGTGAATCCAATCAATAAATGAGACACCTAATCATGTACATCAAATATCATTATATCAAACAATTATTTGCTCAAATACACTATGCGACTTGTCAAGCTTGAATATGGGAGGGTTGACGAGGTGTCCTATTGGGTAAATCTTGTCCTAGGTTAAGGAGAGTTTCCAAGAGATCCCTCTCTAATCCATGTAAAGTGGATGAAGTGGTTGGGGTTAAGACTTAATGGGCATAGGGCTCATGACATACAAGGGGTTGTAGTGTCTCATTCATGGGTGCCTTTGTAGAGGGTGTGTGATACCTTCATCCGCAATGCAGTTTTTCCAAGCCCATTAATTTCCATTCTTTTATTCTTTCATAATTTTAAGGAGAGGTTGAAGGTCACTTCCATGGTGTGGTGACCAGATAATGGCGATGTCACCCACAAACACCTAGTGGAAATGAGAAGGTTGGCTCATGATGAGACCCCCTTTCTCTCAGCCATGCAACTGAGAACCATTACCCTATTTTGGTGACCAAATTATGGCAATGTCATAACACTAGATATTCATGGATGTGATAGGTCGGCTCGTGATGAGACCTCCTATCCTTCAAATAACCTTTTAAGAACTTTTTATTATATTGTGGGTCCCCTTTATTGAAAGATAAGCATTTCACTGCTTTTTTGGGTGATCCCTAGGAGAATCATCTGGAAGGTTGATATAAGGCTTTTATCTTTTACCCAACATCAATCCCTCTGGGCCTTCAACCCCTTCTTTCCATAGAATGAGGGACAACCCCTTCTTGGGTCAATACACCCTAAAATCCCAAGAGATAAGGAAATGGAGGGGAATAATGATGGAAAGTGGTAAGTATGATCAAGAATGGTACGATGGATCTTTAAGGGAGTTCCTAGTAGCAAACCCATCCCCAAGGAAAATCACTTACTAGGGAACAATGTCAACCACCAAGGTGAAGCAGGGCAAAAGGCATAATGTCCAAGCATATATGATGAAATCTAGAACAATCTAAGATACACCATAATCAACTGGATTAAATATTGAAATGATGCTCACCATAATACTGACTTGTACCTCATGGATCAAGGCCCACTGCCTTTCAGAAGCCAGCTGATGTGGTGGATGCCATCTGAAAATATGTGACCATCTGTGGTAGTGAGAGGGGTTTCCAACTGTGAAAAAAGGTACTATTGGTCATGTATTCTCTCAACACTCTATATCTGCAACCTGAGGGCCTCGAGACATAAACTCCTTAGTTATCCACAAAATGGGGATAACGGGGTTCTAACCCTAACAAGGACAATTAACCAATTTTAGACAAATATAACCTTGTGAGAGGAAGAAACACTTATGTTCCTCTCTTAGGGTTTCAATAAACAATATTTATTGCAGCAAAATAACAATTTCACCATAAACATCAATAACATAAACAAGAATTGTAGAAATTTAATTACTCTCTTAGGGTTTCAATAAACAATATTTCTTGCAACAAAATAACAATTTCATCATAAACATCAATAACATAAACAAAAATTGTAGAAATTTACATACTTCATCCAAGAAACCAAGAGAATTTCACACTAATTGCAGAAATATCCATCCAAAATCAACAAACCATCCATAAAAGTTCATTTCCAAGCATAACACAAGAGAGAGAAAGAGCTAGTAACCCAAAAGGGTGAAAATTCCAGAAGTAGTCTACCAAAGGGTGAGAGAACGATGATCCAAAATGAAAGTGATATATTTTCTTATTATATGAGGCCTAGCGCTACACTTTTATCCACAAACATAACATAACAATGTTTTAAGTGGGGTCAACCCCTCATTTAACCTTTACAAAGTGCAATAAATGCTAAATACAATCAAAATATCCCACATGTGTGATATGTCAAGCCTATTTAGGAAAGGAGGGGCCTTCCAAAGGCCATGTGGAATCAATTTGGAGTGGAGTGGGGGAAAGAGATGTATTTTCCCACTCATAATCATTCCAACCATCGTCAATTCCCCAAGAATCCTCCAAACCCTAGCTCCATCAAACCCTAGAAGATGACATCATCAACAATCTAGGCCCAACGTCCAAGATCAGGGTGTTGCATCCATGCTCTAGAGAGATGCATCTTGTCTCTGCCATGTCCCTATCTGTTTATTGTTGCGATGTTCTTGATTTAGGTGAAGAATAAGCTCTGGGGTACTCTACCCATCCTATGGGATTCCAACCCATCTGTGTGCCATCATGACTTAATCTACTCAAGCCAGGACCATCTGTCCATCGTTTAATGTTTTGAGGATCTGAGAACTAATATTTGAGGGTGGGGAGTCACCCGATGACCCACTTCTCTCCATCACATGTTCCAAAGTCCCACAAATAAAGGCACAATATCATGGGTAGGATGTCCCTCAAAGAACCATGTCATGGCCATCCAAGACAAATCAAAGCATATAACATGGTTAGAAAAAGTTCACGAAAAACATCAACCCTTAATGCATGCAAAGTAAGTTGTAAGTTAATATATAATCAATGTAAGACAATTCACCTTAGTATCCCCATCAAGCATCACACTAGCCTAGGACCCCATGTGAGTTGATAAGTTTAAGTATATGAGGGATTGCATCCAACCCTATTAGGTGTGCCAGCTAGAGATGAAATGAAATAACCCAGGTAGAGGAATAGGTCCTGAGAGTGACAGGGAAACTAAAACCCCTTCAAGAGTAAGTTTGATAGTGGTATGATTTTAGGGATTACTTCATGGCTCATGGTGTCATTAAATCCATTTCTATGAGTGCCTTTGTGGAGGTTGCACTTACTCTTGAGTTACTGTATATTTACGCTCTATTTTATCCAAACCCTTCTATCAACCATATTTCTAGTCCGTTTTATCATATTTGCAAGTCCCATTTTATAAGGTTTCAAGCTATAACATTATTATTTGGGACTCAGGTGAACACTAAAAGGGTAGAGCTCAAGTTTAGACTGGATTGTTTTAGTCTTTTTTCTATCATAAGGTAGCTCTTTCGGATTCATCACATCAATTTTTTATTCAACGTTTCAGACCAAACAAATGTGGTCCGTCATCATTCATTTATTTCTTTAACAACATAGTTACCAACTTAATGAGAACTCTACAAAGTTCTCGTTTTTTGGGGGGTCCAATTTTTTACCCCGTTTTTTAAAATGGTGCTACCGGTAGCACCCCCCCTCCTTTTTTAAATGGTTTTTTGATATTTTAAATTTTTCGATCCACAATGTTTCCACATTATTTTTTTAAATGCTTATTTTTCATCTATTTTCATTTTTTTTTTATTCGATGGTGTTTTTAGTCATATTTTCATGCTTCTTTCAATCTTAAAAATATTTTTTACTATTTACTTTTTTGAAGTTACGATTTTTAATATAATTTTATCTCCTTAATTAATTTATTGTTTCATACTTTTTAAATATAGTGAAAAACATCATTTTTAACACATTGTTTACCTTTACTTCAATACATCGAAAAAAATTGTAGTTAAATAACACTATTTTTGAATATTTAGCAAAAACATACACATTTATAGCCATATATAATAAAAAACCTATACATTTTTTATGCAGAAGCATTGCTCCACCTCAACAAATGCGCCAACACGCAGATGCGCAATAGAGAAAGAGAGAGGCGTTGACCCTCCCATTTTTAAATTTCGAAATATGATCTGATACTGATTTTTCGTGTTGTAAAGCTGTAAGAGAAGGCCACACCTTTGTACATGTAGTGGTTGAGGTTGCTTGCAGCAAGCCCAGAACGTATACAGGTCTGGGTAGACATTTATGGAATGTAGCAGTAGAGGTATGGTGCCGTAACTGAGATAGCGATGGCACTAAGGCAGTGAAGAGGATAAGCTCGTAGGAGCCCTCGTTTTTTAAGGAGGAGAATTAGGAGACTTGGGAGAGAGATCTCAAGGTAGGGAGAGAGAGGCCTTAGGAGGTATTAGAAGTTGTGAGAGAGAGCTTGAGAGAACTGAGACTTGTTACAGTCCAGTCTTGTAATCATCTGTATAGATACACATATATAATAGAAAAGCATTTTTTCCTGCATATTGTTGTTCATGTGTTTATGAATTTCATGAATGAATGTTGTAGATGTATGATAAGTTTCATTCATAGTAGGAAGATATATTTCTCTATCTTTGTTTGAGTTTGTAGTATCGTTCTGGGTTCTTTAGGTTGTGCAAGGAGTGCACAACAAAACATTAGAATTTTTGTAGCCAATGCAAGGAGTGCACATCTGAATCTCTCTGTTGAGTTTAGAGGAGAACATGCCAGGAGGGCACACTAGGATAGATTGTAGACTCAAGAGAGCCTCAAGGTTACTGAACACCTTGGAGGAAAGACTATGCAGAGAAGGCACAAAGAGACAAAACTATTGAAGGTTATGTAGAGCTCTGCCAGGTGGGCATCGAGCAAGTGCAAGGAGTGCATGAGAAGAACTCTATTTCAAGTTCAGAGATAAGAGAAGTGTCGAAGAGAAGACACTCATAGAGTTACTGAATACTTTGTCGAATCAGCAAGGAGTGCTTGAGCATAAGTCGCCAAGAGGGCACTTATATCCCTTCTAGGAGTGAACGGTTGATACAGAGTTATTGAATACTTTAGGGGAAGACCTGTGCAAGGTGTGCACCAGGATAACACTCGGACGAAGTGTTGAAAGATTTCCATATGAAGGTCAGTGAGAGTGCAAGGAGTGCGCGCAGAGAGAACTTGCCCCAAGTTCCAAAGCTCTGGACGTTGAGCGCAGAGTGTGCCAAGAGGAGCACTAGAAGCCTTCTAAATATGCAGAAGGGTCGAGTCCCTTAGAGACTGAATAAGATGAAAGCTCAGGGAGAAGTAGTGCAATTTTGCACGCAGAGCGCAAGTGTGTGTCAGGGTCGAGCATAGATTACATTGCCAAAGCTCAAGAGGGACAGCGTTTCCAGAACGCAGGCAAGACCCAAAGTCATAGGACTTGTAGATGAATCAAAGGTCGAAGCCTTTGAAACGTTGGAAATATTCCAAGTCAGGAAGAAAACCAAATATCAGGAGGAGGAGCACAACAACCGTCAGATCACCTGCAGGGTAGAAGATCTAGACCGTTGAATATCACATCCAGATACATAGGGAAGCAGGCAAAAGAAACATATCTGAGCCGTCAAAGCGGAGCACGTGGACCAACAGCCATTGGATCAAGGTAAAGTGCATGAATGATAACCCTTTATGTGCACAAGGGGAAGAGCTTGTCAAAGTCCCAAAGTCCCAAATTCATCAGGACCGTCCATCATTAGAGGACAAGTGGCAGCAGAACCGGGGTGTTCATGGAATCAGACATCAGGAGATTCGCAAGGAGAAGAGGAGCAACCTCGCGAAAGGCGAAATCGCGAAATCATTCTGGACCGTTGGATCCAGGGTGATATTTGGTGGATATCCACATACGTCGGAGGATCGGGCATCGGGAGAATAGAGGCGAAGAAATGATCGAAAGTTAGGGGAAATGGGAGACAAAATGATCCTAGTCATCCATCGAGAGGGACACGTGGCAGTAGTTCAACATTTTGTTGACTCACACAGGAGAGAAGACAAAGGGCAGAGGTTAAGAACTCGCGAGGCCCAAACTCACGATTAGATCTGAGCCGTCAGATCGAAGAAGGAGCGTGGATCGTTGATTTGTCGCAGAGCAGATTTTGGCATTTTGGGGATCAGGAGAAAATAGGTGAAAGGTATTTCGACCTCGCGATACGTGAAATACCGTTAGGCAAAACCCTGATGTGATTTGAGCCGTCAGATCGTGGAAGAATCAGGACCGTCAAATTCAGAGCTCCAAAATATCGGTATTTTGAGAGTCGAGAGAATGGAGGTGAATCGCATTGGGAATTCCTGATACATGAAATCTCGACGCGCTTGAGAGTTGGGCCTCGGGTCATGGTAAATGGTCACATGGACGGAGGCCAAGAGAAGAGCTAATGGTCGTTAAGACCTTTTCAGAGTTTCAGGAGGTGGGGAGTTAGGGGTGGCTCATACATCGAAGTCTCGACATGCGAAGTCCCGAAACACTTTTTGTGTAGGCAAGCGATCTAGCTCGTGGTCGTGTGGAGGTGAGGCTTGCGCTTGGTGCTTGTTCGTGCAAGGCGAGTTTCATAAAAGGACTTGTATATTTGTTCGTAAGATTCCAGTAGGGAATCAAAGAGCCATTTTGGCTCAGATTGTTGAATATCCTTAGACTGGGAGGTCAGTGGCCCCTACCGAAGTAGGGGGTCTGCATCAAGTGGTATCAGAGCTGATTTTCATCTGTAGATTTCAACAAAAAAATTTAAACAACCAGGTGAGTTGTAGGAGAATATAGAGATTCTCTCGGGTGAAGAGTAATCCATAGGCTTTCCAGGAGGGTAGGTAGAAGGTGGAAATGGCTACTGAAGCCCATGAGTGTGGTCGAAGAGGAGAACACCAACAGAAGAGTAAAGTAGGAATTGATGAAGAATTCAATGAGATAAGGGAGAGAATGGAATAGCTTACATTGAAGATGCGACAGGAGGAAAAAGTATGCTAGAGGTATGAATGGCCTCTGAACAGGAAATCCAAATGGCTTGTTCAAAAGTTGTTGTCTAGGAAACAACAACAAGAGTTGAGGAAGTGGTTGAGGTATGCTGAAAACCTCAGTGACACAGAGTTGGTTTGTATTTGTGAGCCAGAAGTTGGAGAAACCCTCGGTGACGAGGAAGGGAGATTAGTTTCAGGTCTCGTAAGTTACCAGGAGAGCATAGATGAATTTTCAATTTGCCAGGTGGGAAATGAAATGAGATCATTAGAGGATCTCATGGACTGTCAGGAGGACAACAACAAAAATTCATATTGCTAGGTGGGAAATGATATGAAATTAGCAGAAGATCTCATACACTGCCAGGTGGGCAGAAATAGACTTTCAAGTTGCTAGGTGGGCAATGGAAAGAGACCAGAGGAAGGTCTTGTGTACTTCCAGAGGGGCAGTGATGAAAGTTCAGATTTCCAAGTTGGAAATTAGAGGGGATCAGTTGATATCATAGACTGCTAGGTGGACATAAGAGAAGTCCCAAATTTCCAGGTGGGCAAGGGGAAAGAAATGAGACTGTCTGAAAGTCTCAGGAGATCAGAAGTGAGTTCAAGAGCAAGGGGTGCTGACAAATTCATGTGGATTTTCAAACCATGTGAATGAAGACAATGAGAAGTTAAATACTTCCATCATAGAGGAGGAGGATCAGAGGATCATTCTGATTATTGGGGGAATTCAGATATTCCTACCAGATAGCCCAATTGAGGCCAGAGCATGTGTTGCATATGCAACAACAGAAGAAGGACAACCGGCAGTGACTGCCATGATGAGGGAGTAGATATCAGAAGTTGTCCAAGAAGAAGAGCAATAAATGGAGCAGGCACTAATGTCTACCCCAAGAAAAAGAAGAGGAGAATTAAGAAGAATGGCTCAATTTTTTCAGCGAGGAAGCTGAAACAAAGATGACTGCATCACAGGAGCCTGCAGCATAAAGAGAAGCATACATCATAGACCTTACTGATCTGTATGAGGAATTGGAATCCCTAGATAGAAGGGTAATGGTGCAAAGATTTCAAATCAAATAGGTCAAGTTGGAGACATATAGAGGAGCATACCAGCAATAGGAGCAACTAGAAGAAGTTGGACTTGAACCAACACAAGGAGGAATGGAAAAAGCTAATTTGTCAGAGGATGAAGCTGAGTAGCAGCTCAATGAGGAGATTATAGAACTGGACTCTACAGCAGAGTGGAAAATTAGGGCCACAAGAGGAGATAAAGGCAGCATGGGGGACCAGGTTGATCTACCCATTGACAAGAAGAAAGACGTGCAACAAAGAAGACTGCATAAGAAGAGCCAGTCATTGGAGTAGCTGGACAGGGTGATAGAAGATATAAGGAAGCTGATGTTGAGGTCAGCGCAAGAAGCAGTCATCAAAAGGGAGATGAGCAGAGGAGAGCCTTCCATAGCAACAGGGAAGAAACAAAAGAAGAAGAATCAACAGCGACATAGCTAGAGAGGAGAAGGAGGACAACTCCAAAAGAGAATTTGGGATCCAGGAGGATTTCAACACTAGAGAAGGGGAGCTCTTGTTTTTCCTAGTAGCGGAGTATGATGAAGGAGCATAGCTCCACCTCAACAAATTCACTAGCATGCCAACACACAGACGCGCAATAGAGAAAGGGAGAGGCGCCCACCCTCCCATTTTTAAATTTCGAAATATGATCTGATACAAATTTTTCGTGTTGTAAAGCTATAAGAGTAGGCCACACCTTTGTACAGGTAGTGGTTGAGGTTGCCTTAAATGGTTTCCTGCAGCAATCCCAAAATGTATACAGATCTGGGTAGACATTTATGGAATGTAGCCGTAGAGGTATGGCGCCGTAACTGAGATAGTGATACACTAAGGCGGTGAAGAGGATAAGCTCGTAGAAGCCCTCGTTTTGTCAGGAGGAGAATTAGGAGACTTGGGAGAGAGATATCAAGGTAGGGAGAGATAGGCCTTAGGAGGTCTTAGAATTTATGAGAGAGAGCTTGAGAGAACTGAGACTTGTTATAGTCCAGTCTTTGTAATCATTTGTATAAATACACATATATAATAGAAAAACAATTTTTCCTGCATATTATTGTTCATGTGTTTATGAATTTCATGAATGAATGTTTTAGATGTATGATAAGTTTCATTTATAGTAGGAAGATAGATTTCTCTATCTTTGTTTGAGTTTGTAGTATCGTTCTGGGTTCTTTAGGCTGTGCAAGGAGTGCACAACAGAACGTTAGAAGTTCGGTAGCCAGCGCAAGGAGTGCACATTTGAATCTCTCTGTTGAGTTTAGAGGAGAACGTGCTAGGAGGGCACACCAGGATAGATTGCAGACTCAAGAGAGCCTCAAGGTTACTAAACACCTTGGAGGGAAGACTGTGTAGAGAAGGCACAGAGAGACAAAACTATTGAAGGTTCTGTAGAGCTCTGCCGGGTGGGCATCGAGCAATTGCAAGGAGTGCATGAGAAGAAATCTATTTCGAGTTCAGAGATAAGAGAAGTATCGAGGAGAAGACACTCACAGAGTTACTGAATACTCTGTCAGCTCAGCAAGGATTGCTTGAGCATAAGTCACCAAGAGGGCACTTATATCCCTTCCAAGAATGAAAGGTTGATCCAGAGTTACTGAATACTCTAGGGGAAGACCTGTGCAAGGAGTGCACCAGGCCAGCACTCAGATGAAGTGTTGAAATACTGCCATCTGAAGGTCAGTCACAACGCAAGGAGTGCGCGCAGAGAGAACTTGTCCCAAGTTCCAAAGCTCCGAAGGTTGAGCACAAAGTGTGTCAGGAGGAGCACTAGAAGCTTTCTAAAGATGAAGAAGGGCCGAGTCTCTAAGATACTGAGCAAGCTGAAAGCTTAGGGAGAAGTAGTGCAAGTTTGCACGTAGAGTGCAAGTGTGTATCAGGGCCGAGGATAAATTACATTGCCAAATCTCAAGAGGGATAGTGTTTCCAGAATGTAGGCGAGACCCAAAGTCACAGGACTTGCAGAGGAATAAAAGGTCGAAGCCTTTGAAATGTTGGAAATATTCCAAGTCAGGAAGAAAACCAAAGCTCATGAGGAGGAGGACAACAACCATCAGATCAGATGTAGGGGAGAATATATGGACCGTTGAATCTCACATCCAGACACATAGGGGAGCGCATAAGAGAAACATATCTGAGCCGTCATATTTGAGCATGTGGACCAACAACCATTGGATCAAGGTAAAATGCACGAACGATAACCCTTTGCATGCACAAGGGAACAGGCTTGTCAAAGTCTCGAAGTCATCGAGACTGTCCATCATCAGCGGACAAGTGGCAATAGATTTAGGGTGTTTGTGGAATCAGACATCAGGAGATTTGCAAGGAGCAGAGGACCAACCCCGCGAAAGAAGAAATCACGAAAACATTCTGGATCGTTGGATCTAGGGTGACAGGTGGAGGAGATCCACATACGTCGAAGGATCGGGCACCGATAGAATAGAGGCAAAGTCAAGATCAGAAGTTCGGGGAGATGGGAGCCGAAATGATCCTAACCGTCCATCGAGAGGGACACGTGGCGAGAGTTCATCATTTCACTGACTCACACAGGAGAGAAGCCAAAGGGCAGAGGTTAAGAACTCGCAAGGCCTGAAATTGCGATTAGATATGAGCTGTCATATCGAAGAATGAGCATGGACTGTTGATTTTCCACAGAGAAGATTTCAACATTTCGGAGATCGGGAGAACAGAGGTGAAAGGCCTTTCCACCTCGTGATACGTGAAACCTCGATGCGATTTGAGTTGTCAGATCGTGGAAGAATCAGGACCGTCAGATTGGGAGCTCCGAAATATCGACATTTCAGGAGTCGGGAGAATGGAGGTGAATCGCATTGGGAATTCCCGATACGCTAAATCCCGACGTGCTTGAGAGTTGGGCCCTGGGTCATGGTGAATGGTCACATGGATAGAGGCCAAGGGAAGAGCTAATGATCATTAATCCCTTTTCAGAGTTTCGGGAGTTGGGGAGTCAATGGTGGCTCATACGTCGAAGTCCTGACATGTGAAGTCCTGAAACACTTTTTGTGTAGGAAAGCGATCACAGCCC
Organism: Picea mariana; assembly: GCA_032191745.1. NCBI lineage: Eukaryota > Viridiplantae > Streptophyta > Pinopsida > Pinales > Pinaceae > Picea > Picea mariana. The sequence continues at coordinate 22,872 of JASDQU011444012.1, forward strand.
ATGGTCGTGTGGAGGTGAGGCTCGCACTTTGTGCTTATTCACGCAGGACGAGTTTTAGAAAAGGACCTGTGGATTTGTTTGTAATATTCCAACAGGGAATTGAAGAGCCATTTCGGCTCAGATTCTTGAAGATCCTTAGACCGGGAGGTCAGTGGACCCTGCCGAGGTAGGGGGTCTGCATCAATTTTGCTACATATTCCTGAAAATAACATGTCAAATAAAACATTTTTATGGACATAATTGAACCAAAAAAGTCAAAATTTTATAAAAAATTATCATTTTCTTTCATATTTTTATACAGTTGAAGTAAAAAATGATAACATTTAATAAAATTTTCCAATGTATAATGATTCACATACAAATAA
>JASDQU011444014.1:0-17156 GCA_032191745.1 Picea mariana
GGTCGGCAAGCTATCGTCAGCCTGCATCATCAACCATCGTGTCAGAATGTCAAAAACATATCATAAAATCAATATCATATCATCAAAACAAAGCAATATCACCATAGCAAATCAACCCAAATAGCACACTCCCTGACTCAATCCGGAGTCCAAGGGAGTTCCACCGATGCCCCTGCATCCTCAAGTTCCGAAACCTTTCACACTCAATGAAACTGAGTCAGCAGCACCTGTCTACATCAAAGTAGTAAAAACATCCTGTCATCTAACTTAATGCATCATAATGAAGGAAAAAGTTTTATCATCATAAAAATCCAGATCACTTGCGAGCAAGTGTCCTCAAAGAATAAGTTTTGTAAGTGCGCCAGAGTGGGATGTTACAAAAGTGCACCAGAAAGCTTCCAAGGAGGGGAACAAGAAATGGAAAGGAAAATATAAGAAGTCAGCAACCATTGCACAATAGAGGAAATATCAAAAAAACCATTTCAATCATTGCAACATTGATGGTAACACTGAGGAATAATGTTGGAAACTACATCCAAATCTTAACCCGAAGAATCACAAGAAGGATGGAAAGAAAAAGAACCTTCTTGCAAAAGGTTCAAGCAATTAGGTTGAAAGTAGCTTGGATGTTGATGAAAATATTGTTTGCACATATCTGTAGAAGGAGGTGAATCTAAGTATCCTTAATCACCAGGAAGAGAAGCAAATGAACAAAATCTTCTACATCAAGATTCATGTCAAGAAGACCAAGATAGATACTCTGTTCGACTCTGGTTCACAGGCTAATATCATAGGAGATGATTTGGTGAAAAAGTTGGGATTGGAGGTTCACAATCATCCTAGCCCATATCCATTGGGTTGGGTAGACAAGGATGCAAAGATAAAGGTAATGAAACAATGTAATATTAAATTTTATATAAGTGTTGATTTTGTTGATGAGGTGGAATTGGATGTAGTACCCCTTGATGTATGTGAAGTAGTGTTTGGAGTCCCTTACATGTATATGATGGATGTAATATCCATGCGGAGATACACACAATATAAACTTATAAAAGATGGGAATTCCTACATCATCAATGTGCATAAAATAAATTTAATGATCTCACTCGTAAGTGCCAATCAAGCCAAGAAGTTTATTAGTTCTAGTAAGCGATATGTTTTACTTTTCTTAAGAGAAAATGAGTTTGATGATGAGTCAATGAGAGTGAAGGAATCCATGGAGGGGTGCACTAAAGAGAAAAAAAAACCATTGGAGGAGTTTCTATAGAAATATAAATGAGTGTTTTAGGAGCCTAAAGGGATACCACCCAAGAGGGAAGTGGATCATGAAATACAGTTGTTCCCAGACTCCCCATTTTCGAGAATTGGGATGTATAGATAGTCTATTTTGGAAGCGAATGAAGTGAAGAATAAATTGCAAAAGTTATTGGAGCAGGGTGTAATTCAACCAAGTGCATCATCTAGTGGGTCACCCAACATAATTTTTCCCAAGAAGAATGGGACTTGGAGAATGTGTATCTATTATAGGGCATTGAACAAGATTACACTGAAGAATCAATACCCTGTCCCAAGGATCGATGATCTATTGGACCAGTTGCAGCATTCCAAGTACTTCACTCAACTAGATTTGAAATCAAGATACCACTAGGTACGAGTCAAAGAAGAAGATACCTGGAAGACTGCCTTCAAAACAAGGCAAAGTTTGAATGAGTGGTTGGTTATGCCATTCAATTTATGCAATGCACTAGTTACATTTATGAGACTAATAAATGATGTTTTACACCCTTATCTAGATTCATTTGTTATTGTATATTTGGATGATATAATGATTTATAGTGCTACCTGAGAGGAACATATGTCAGATATTATGTAGGTGTTAGAGACTCTAAATAAAAACCAACTGCTGGAAAATCTCAAGAAATGCAAGTTCGAACAACAATGTTTGGTGTATTTGGGGTATGTGATCAGTGGAGGGGAGCTTAAGATAGGTCCATTAAAGATGGAGTCCATCATGAAATGGCCAATTCCTACAAATGTCACTAGAGTTAGGAGTTTTTTTGGGGTGATACAATACTTATGGAAGTTCATAGATTCATTTTCAGTAGTAGCTACACCAATCCACACCATAATATCCAACGGTAAGAGTTTTCAATTGGGGAATAATCAACAGAAGGCCTTTGATGAGATGAAAATAAAGATCAGTCAAGAACCAGTGCTCGCACTACCAAAATTGTAGAATCCTTTCGAAGTGGAGACATATGCAAGTGGGTATGACATAGGAGCATTACTGATGTAGGGAGGAAGGATGATCTGCTATCATTTTGAGGTATTTCATGGGGAAATTCTCAACCACCCTACCTATGACAAGGAGCTCTATGCCTTGGTACAAGTTGTCAAAAAGTGGAAGCACTATATGATGGGAAAGAAGACCATCATCCAAAAATATCACCAACCACTATAGTATTTGTAGGCCTAGAGTAAGCTACAACAAACTAGACATTACAAGTGGATGGGGTTTTTACAACAATTTCGTTTGGTCATAAAGTATAAGAAGGGTAGCACAAATAAGTTGGAAGACATTCTTTCACGACCACCGAAATGTAATATTACAACTTTGGGAACTCTAATGCAAATGGAAGCTTTTACCAATGATGCATACAAAGAGGCATACACAAAAGATGAGGACTTCAAGGAGGTGTGTCAACAACTACAAGGCCAAATTCATATATGATACAGATTATTTTTGGCACGAAATGAGAGGGGAGAAATAATAAAATATGCATCATATATCCAATAATGTAATAGAGATATATCAAATATATAACCATAAACACAAAGATATAGTAATACACAATTTCTATTAATGAGAGAAATGTACAAAACTATAGAAATACAGAGTGAAAGACTCACTAGAATGGTGTCAACTTATCTCTGAGAAGAGATGTGATGGCTATGCTCATTCAAAAGAAGATGATTTTTAAAATGAGGCTCCCAAGGCATTTTTAACATAAATAAAATACAAAACCCTAACCTCGGAATATGAAAATCCAACAATTTTGTGGACCCCATTTTGGGTAGTTTGGTGTATAAACTTCCCAGGGGCGTAACTTTGGCATACGATCTTTGTTTGGGGCGCACGATAGCTTGTTGGAAAGTTATCGACAAGGATATTAATTTTTTGGGTAAATTAGAGCCTTTATTTATCATTGAGGTCCCCTATTGTGAAAAGGCGTCGTTTATGCCCTCAAAATGGCCACAAAAGTTTAGGGCCTGAAAAACTGCTAAAAATAGTAAATTTCCAACAAACTGTTTTGAGCTAGTTAGAATAGGTGGGTGGCCACTGATATCCACTTAGATCAATATAGAATAAGGTGATGGTAATGATGAATATAATTTACAAAATGGATTACTCTACAATCTCGATAAGCTCTGTGTTCCTAAAGGAAAACGATTACAACTTATCAGAGAGGCTCACACCTCTAAGGTTGCAGGACATTTTGGTGTTGGGAAGACAGTTTCCAACTTACAGATATATATGTATTGGTCCAAAATGTAATAATATGTAGCATAGTATATTATAGGCTGTATACTTTGTTTTACTAATAAGAACAACAATAGGAATCAAGGTCTATACCATCCCTTACATGTACCCACACGACCTTGGGAAAACATTTCCATGGATTTTGTGGGAGGTTTACCAACAACCAAGAAGGGACATGACTATCTATTTGTGGTAGTTGATAGGTTTATAAAAATGTGCATTCTCATGCCTTATAAAAATACCATCAATGGACAAGAAGAAACAAATAATTTCTTTGAACAAGTTTGGGTGCACTTTGGGATAACAAGGAGCATCATTTCAGATAGGGATACCAGATTTCTCTATGCATTTTGGACTATGTTGTGGGAGAAGATGGACACCAAGTTGAAGAGTTATACAACATCCCATCCATAGACATATGGGTAGACATAAGTAGTCAACATGAATTTGGTGCAAATTTTGAGGGGTTACAATTAAAAGCATCTGAAGACTTGGGATGAAAATTTGATCTATATACAACACTCTTATCACAAAGCACTCGACACTTCTACTGGTAAGTCCCCTTTTGAAAATTGCTTTGGATATTTTCCACCTTCACCCTTAGATGTTGTATATGAAAAATAAGAAGGACTGAGTGAGGACCTCACAAGAGATGCACTAAAGGAAGAAAAAATTGTTGAGAAGATCAAGTAAATCCATTTGCAAGTACAAGAGACGTTGAAGAAGTCATAGGAAAAGTACAAGGCTAGACATGACCAACACAAAACAAAGAAAAAAATTAATGTGGGATACAAAGTACAGTTACGGAAATATTACACGGTCCTCGTAAGAAGATTAAGGATTTGTTGTATGGTCCTTTTAAGGTCTTAGGAAAGGTGATGTGAATGTGGAGAATCTCAAACTTTATGAGTCTTCCATGTTGGATTAGGAGGAGGAGTAGGTCCTACCTTCAATAGATGATTTATCATGAGATACTCAGGCAGAGTTGGAAGAAGAAAATTTTGTAGAAGCAATCCATAACTATAATACATGGGAAACATGATCTTCGACAGATTGGGTTTAAAGGAAAACTTCTAAGAAAAGAAAAATGGTACTCCAGGGAGAAGGTAGAGGAAAAATTTCCTCACCTCATTCACTAAATGTTTTGGGGACCAAAATCCTCCCTAAATGGAGAGGTATGATCTGGATTCAATCATTATATTATTTATCATCTATCTCACTACTTTTTGGGTGGAAAAATTGGAGGAATAAGCTTGTAGGGCCATTTCAGCGGCTGGTTCAAAAGTTGAAAATTGGGTCCTAAAAATAGTTAGAAATATTTCGGATCCATTTTTGGGCACAAAATGATTTTTTGTTTATCCAAACCATACTATGTAGGAATATTCTAAATTCTACATGTCGATACCTTTCCAACGACATAGATCATTTGTCAATTAGATTTCACATGATAAAGTTATTCCTCCCACAAGTTGACCTACCATATTTATCACCATGGTTCGAGTGGATTCCATGTCAACCTCCATTGATCCAAGTGGATATCAATGGCCATAGAACTGTTCCACTGGCTCAAAATACAATTTTCCACCTTGGAAGTTTTTCTACAGTTTTTTCGGGTCCCAAACTTTTGAGGCCATTTTGAGGCCCTAAACAACGTTTTTTGGACATTTGGGAGCATGTGGCCTAATCAAAATGTGTTCTTCTCGGTTAGACATTTCCCACGAGCTATCATGCATCCTAAATGAAGATTGTTTGAAAAATGTATTCCCTTGGGAAGTTGGCGTGTCAACTACTCCCATCAGAGCCCATAAACCTTTTGGCATTTCATTTTCCGGGGTTAGGGTTTTGGATTTTATTTATTTTAAAAGGGCGTTTGGAGCCTCATTATAAACATGATCATATTCTTGTGAATGAGTGTATCCGTCACATCTCTTCTCAAAGACAAGCTGCCACCATTCTAGCGAGTTCATTCACTATGTATTTGTATAGTTTTTGTACATGCCTTCCATTAATAAAACCCGTGCATTACTGTATCTTTGTGTTTATTGCAATATCTTTTTATATTTTCTTGTTATATCTCTTCCTTCATTTCATTCTCAAAATAATCTAGATCATCCATTACTTAGACATGTGGGACTAACCACGTAGTGGATTTTCTAAGAACATTCTAGAAGGTCCAAAAACTTATCACAATTGAAGGTTGAAGAAGTCAAAAACATATCCGTAGATGGCTATCAGGCTATGTTAAAAACCAAGACACTAGGAGGAGGAGGGGGTTCCATTATTTTGCATTGTATCTTGTTCCATAGTTGAGCAAAACATCTAAGAGGGATATTTTGTGAGCATAATAGAGTAGGATAGATTTTGTAATATCCATATAGGCCACATGTCAAAGGAAACTCCACATATAATACCTATTTCTTTGTAGTTGCATCATTTATTTACTAGAGAAAAGAGAGCGGAGTAGCCTCACCTTCTAGATGGGGTTTCTCCCTTATTGGGTTTCCCAAGTCATATCTTGTGTTTATTTGTGGATGGTGTGAATGTGTTTTACCATTCTCTAATTTTTATGTGTTTATCTATGTAATCAGTAACTTCAATATTATGGATATATAAAAGAAATTAACCTTAATAGTAAATATTTCAATATTTTATTAAATCTGTTGTGAAGAAATGTTCCAGTGGAATATCCAAAGTAGTTTACAGATCAATACAAGTTAACTCCATCCATGGCTATACTCAATCGTAGGCTCCGTACTCCATCCTTGAATTAATAAGGTCATATATATTATATATTCCTCATAGCTATTGAATCTGTTGGGATTCACATAACTCTTGCCTCACTTCTATGTGAGACATGCCACCCCTGCAACACAAATAATTGTTTGCAATGAAAGAGCCTTTGAATCTTTTTAATTATAGGCATATGCCTCAATATCTTATGAGGAAGACCATGTGCCTTACCCATGTGTTTTGATTTATGGTACCTATCATGCCCACATTTTGGACATATCTCTTTGCCTACATATTCATCTCTATGTAGAATAAAATCATTTAGACATGTGTGGTATGATATGTACTCAACACCCACCATTTTCATCATTTTATTTTCCTTTGGAAAACTATCAGGTAAGACATTATCACTTGGAATTACATTATCTTTGAGTAACCTACAATTAGAGGGAAATATAAATGTACATTGTCATTAATCATGAATAAAATCAACCATTTTCTTCCTTTATTGTGTGACAAGATTCCTTAAAACATTAGGGGACTTAATGATTAGTTACTTAAAAAGTCCCAAGAAACATGTGTTTGACATACCATACATTTATTTCAAGTTGTATAATAAAAGTGTTGTCCCTAGTTGGGTATACCTTGACCCCTGTTGACCAAAGAGAGTGGTGGTGGAAGCAGATTTCAATATTTTGAAGAAGGTATCTATGACATCAACGTCATCCCCTAGTTCATTTTGCTAGAATTCATGTAAAAACATTCCCTCCATGGCTTGGGTATCCCATAAGAAATCATCCATACCAATCTCTATATCATTTCCTTCATCCCCAACATGTGGAGAACTAGTGTTGTTGTAGATGATTTGAATTGGTGATGCATGATGTAGTGGGAATTGAATAGGTGGTTGATTCAACCATTCTTTGTATGATTCCTCTCTGAGATGTGCTTGTTTAACAACAAGCTCTTGGATTTATATCGTAGTGGGGTGCAACAATACATGATAAACAAATGGCTTATCATCAGAATTATTTTTGTAAAAATATTGAGAATTACATCGATAATATTAGTAACACAATGCATTTAATATGTTCAAACATTATACCAAAGATTTGTTAGAAGCATGATTTTTTTCCCTAATAATAAACATGAAACCAACCACTTTATAAAACAAATGTCGAAATAAGTAATACATTTACATTAGTTCCATTGAAAATCCAAAAATACAAGTACTCAATTATCTTTTTCTTATGCCACAATGGGTGTCTACATAAAATAGATCTAATTCACAGTGTAACATTGTTGGCCTAGGCTAGTTGTTGGAAGGTGACATGTTACAATTAGTAGGGTAGATAAACTATCCATTTTCATCAAACATATGCTTGCAGTAACTTTCTCTTGATAAGAATTGTGGAATTTTGGGACTACTAGAATATCTTGCACATCCAAACTTGATCCTAAATATTGATCCTTCAAAATTCAATGAACAATTATTCAACTACACATTCATACATAACATAAATTCAATGAGATAAATGAATTAGAAATAAAATCTAGGATTACTACAATCAACGAGGGAGAAAATGAAGGACTTGCAACAATATGGAATGAGTTGGAATTTGAAGAATTGACCATTTGATATTATAATTCTTTTTTCTTGCATTTGAACCAAAAACATCATCTTGAGAAGCATAGAAAAATATAACTCCAAACAAAATTTAAAATGACGTTTAAAAGTTAACTGTGCTCCTAATTATATTATGACAGCTTGGTGCGTATCCATACAACAATCACACCAATGAAGTGAGTTGAATAAGCACCGAAGAGTTGCCTCCTTTGTATCCTCCACTAAGCAAAACCTCTGCAAATTATAAATGCAGAGATTTGCATTTACATTTTTTTAATTAAATTGTTTGTTAGTGCATTATTACTTACAAACTGCACAGGTTCTAGCACACTGACTAACAAAGTTACAAAAAAAAAGACATTCATTTATATACAGTTGTTTACATTTGATTTTGTTTTTTTGGTGTGTTTTTCATATAAACCGCACTGGTGCATTTATTAATATATAACACATCGGTACATTTATTAATGTATAATGCACCAGAAAAAAGCAAGTAATGAAAAAAAATAGTGCACACATTTATTATCAATACATCGAAATATACAATGAAAAAATGATCGGGAATTTCAGTTTTTCTAAATGTATGTAGTTATAAATGAAAACCCTATTAATTCTTTCATTCTTTTGCCAAACTTTAGAGGGATTTATGCAAGAGAGATTTACCAACAAAGCCTTTGAAGTGGGTGGATGTTTTTGAAGAGAAAAATTTGAAAGGGATCATCATAGGTCGCATACAAATCTACAGAGGAGAAATTTTAGGAATATGATTTCATTGTATTGATCATATTAATCTTTCCCCCATTTGATTTAAGAAATTTTTAGTGCATTATCAAAAAAATAAAAGGGGTTCATAGTTACCATTGGTATTGGAAGCCATAACTTCCTTGTTCTTTCTCTTTCTTTCCCTCTCTATATTTCACAATTATTTTTCTTAAGCAATAGATTTTTATAGGGTTTGTTTGTACTTATGTATGTGGAATTTGGTATCCATTGCAATGAGACCATTGATTGCATTGGATCCAAAACCGGCTTGTCACTGTTAGTTTTTATTTACAAAAATAACTTTGCAGTTTGTGGTACGCATTATACTAGTATAGAGCACCGGTGCCCATATTCATGTCAAACTCATCACTGCATTTGAAATAAAAATATCATGTTTCAGAAAATGCCTTCATTATTAGCGGTGCACATTTTACAAACAAAGAGCATCAATGCATATTATCAGATAAAAACACTGCTTAATTTAAAATGGAAGTAATGTTTGTTTCTATATGAAAACCAACATGTTTTAAATTTGGTCATGGGCCAGTGGTTGGTGGTGTGTAATTAAAAGTACTTATTCACGAGTGCATTTATTAATTTATAAAACACCATGTGAATAAAATAGTTTGTAAAACGTTTTCAATTTCGCAAGCGCTTTTCTATCATATATCGTTGCATATACATATGTGTAATGCACTGATGCGTAGTTATTTACTATACACACCGATGCATACTTATTTACTATACCCACTGGTGTTTTCTGTTGTAAAAAACATAATTTTTATATCTGATGATTCCTATTTTTGTTTTTAGGGAGATTATGAATATACCAAGGGACAAATGAGGGGAAAACCAATACATGACCATAGGAATGTCTAAAAAAATGTATAAGGAGATGGTAAAATAAATAAACATAATTTTATTGTAGGATGAATCATCCCAACAACAATGCACATTAGAGGTATGTAATCATTGATTTATTCTTTTATGTACAATGGATTTAATTATCACATGAAATGCTAATTTTCAATTATTTTTTGTAGAAAAGAAAAAAAATGAAACCCATTTAGCACATAAGACAAGACAGTGAAGAAGAAAAGGGTTGATCACAAAGTTTGTGAGTACTTACATTTGCGACCTTACTTAGGATTTCATATTTGTTGTGATCTTCATATTTAAATATTTAATTTTCACTTGTCCATGGATGTCTTCTAATAGGTGTTAACATACAAACAAGAGCCAACCGAAGAATTGATCGGCATGGTGTTAAGTATGGGTTGTGAGTATATGTTCAAGTATCAAGGTTTAATTGAACATTTTGTAAGTAGCTATGTTGTTTAACTTCCCTCATTTTATAATTAATGGAAAAACAAGAAACCTTTATATTAATTATATCTATTGTACTTTATCATGGTGCATTAAATATGCAGGAAACAAAGTATGGAGTGCAATCAACATAAGAGATTTTGAGAGATGGCATGCAACATGGCTTCGAAAGAATGTGTTTTTTTTTATAAAACACTCGCTTTTATGGTACATTTTTTTTTATGAAATCATTATATATTCTACTATATATATATAAATGTAAATTTACATATTACACTTTATTTCTATGTTTGTAGATGGAACGTGAAGATGATGAACATAAAAAACAAGTCGATCAAGAAAACATTAGGTTAAATAATGAAAGTACATTATAACCTACAAGTGATGAAAAAATGATGCATGGGAATAGCTCAAACGATGACAATAGTTCAAGTGATGAATGATAATTAATATAATTGAATGTTAATACAAGTTGTATGTTTTGGAATATTTGTCTGTGAAAACCAAGGATTTTGTTGAATGTACTCAACATATTGTCCCAATTGCATGAAGACATGTTACCAATAAGCATAAAAATTACATATTGCTTATGTATTGATTATTTTGGACCTTTACGTTGTCCCATTTTGTATGGTCATGGGTCTCTTATTCATATATAATAAAATGGGTTTCTTATTTTATTGCAATGTCGAATGTTGTAAAATGTTGCGTCGTTGATTAATTAATATGTAGATGATTTACGTTGTTACAAATAATAGAGTTATAATATGTTGGATAAGACATTAGTGCAATCATTACATCAAAATTCAATAACAAAAAAAAATATTATTATAAAAAATATTTGATTTTGAGATGATTAATTGAAAATTTGTAAAAAGAAATACAATTAATTAAAATATGTACATCGGTGCATTGTATTATTATGATCTCACTAAATGGTGTGTTCCATAATATACAAATTGATGTGTGTTAAGGGTTTACATGCATTGGTGCCTATTAATTATATTTAAGCATCAACGCCAAATATTGAGAAAAAACACTTTTCCTTAAACAATATAACATGCAATTCTATTTATTATTCTAGAGCAAAAGCATTTAGGGTTTAGGGTTTGATGCACTACGTTGACTCACGCCCTGGCACCTTCAGACCTCCTCTATACAATCCTGGTGCAACCTGCCCTACCACACTCCATGACACAGCAGAATGAAAGTAAACAGAGGGGTGAAAGTCCCCTCTTACTGGAATGTAGTGGAAAATGAGACAGAAAACTCCCAAGCAAGTCGATCGCCCTTCAAACCCCCACCGCATCTACGGGACCAATTTCTGTAGGAAGAGACTAACCAAGAAAAAGGAATAGAAATGGATGTGGAATCATCGCATCCAAAATCTTCTCGCATATGAATACCAGGAAAATGCATGCCACAGGCATAGATAGTGCTAAAATACGTAATAAAATCAACCAGGGTAGGTGAGCATACCCAATCCATGAGGGACCATGCAATTATTGACAAATTTCTAGGGCTCTAGCCCTAAAAAAAGGAGCTTGCGTGATGGATCAAAACCTGGTGGACTCTGAAAGGAAATTATGAGCTCCAGCTAAGTTCCAAAGGGTTCTTCACAATAACATTCTACAACCTGGAACAAAAGGATCGCATCTTCAAAAGTGGACCATACTTATACAACTCATCAAGCTTGTATTGACGCTTCTAGATGAACCGTTTTAGCCATGAAAATGAATATTTTGCCTTTCCCCAGTATGGATTCAACTCTAATCCCTGCCTCAAGAGTTCTGGTTAGACGAAATTATAATGGGTATCAAAAATAATCTCGGAATACATGTCAAGTCCTCAAAGGCCACCAAGAAAAGGAAATACAAATCTTATGCAAGAATCTGTGTCTACATGGACATGTCAAAAGCCTTACCAGGTTCAATAACCATAGAATATCAGGATGAGAAATGGGCCCAAACCATTGACTATGAACACATACCATTTCGATGTAGGCAATGTCACAAACATGGGCACCTCTTTAGGGACTGCCCTCTTAATTCTCCAACCAAACCAAAAGCGGAGGAGAAAATGAAGGATGATTTTACACAGGTCCAAAATCACAAAAGGAAAACATAGAAGAAACCTAACCAAGGTGGTCGACGAAGGAGATCCAATACCAATTCCTTTGATGCCCTCAACCATCTTCTAGGGAAAGAAGATGTACAAAACCCCCATCTATCAACAGATCAGGGAAATAACAAAAGAAAGGAAAAACAACATCAACAACCAAGCACATAATAGATCACCATCCCTGAATCCCAAGTCCTCTCAAACCCAGGAAAAATCCTGGTGATGGAAGAAGACATTGTCATTGAAATGGATGAGCATGATCTGATGGACATTGATATAGAAAATCTATAAGAAGCACTCAATAAGAAGGATCTCATAATTATACCAGAGGATCAACTTAGAAAATTCCACAAGGTCTTCCTATATTCCAGTGCGGGGGCCATTTCCAGGCTAGGCATCAGTGCAGATCCAAACCCAGATCCCAGGAAGAACCTGAAGGAAAACAAAATACATGGGAAAAAATCGGTGCACCAAATAATAAAGGAGGTAGGGAATTACATGATCAAATCAAAATAGATCCAACGCCTCTCAGAAAGATCCTTCTCCCACCCACCCAACTGTTTATGATGAAAATCATCACTTGGAATATCAGAGGCCTAAATGGGATATCTAAACAGAGGACTATTTGAAACTGTATAAAAACTGAAGACCCAAACTTTCTCTTATTACAAGAAGCAAAATGTGCAGGACAAATAGCAGAGGATCTATTAATAAATGTTGGTGACAATGCAACTTATTTCACCTGGATTTGAAAGGAGCTATAGGAGGACTAGACATCCTATGGAACCCTGCCACAGTAATAATGGATCAAACCCTCTCAACAACCAACACTATGACCACTCACTATCATGATATAGGCTTCGACAAAGATGGAATGATTAACAATTCTTATGGCCCGCAAAGATGTCAAGAAAAAGACCTTTTCCTCAAAAACTTGTCTTATCTGAGCTCACTAGTTGGAAAAAAATGTTGGATAGTTGGAGGAGACTTAAACATCATCCTCACTCTCGAGGAAAAGAAAGGAGGAAAGAAACACCTGGAACAATATAGCACAAAACTCCAGGAACTCATAGACAATCTCAAACCTTCACCTAGTCGTACAAACGATCTAGTCCTCAGCAAATAGAAAGAATATTAGACTGCTTCTTAATCTTAGAAACCCTAATTCTATAAGGACCAATGGTTGAAATGAATACCCTCCAAAAATCAAGGTCAGACCACTGACTAGTACAGCTATGAATAGACACAATAGCCACTCCTAAGCTCAAACCTTCAAGTTTGAGAAATTCTGGTTAACCCATCCATATTTCCAGGAGCTATCCCGCATATGGTGGACCAACGCAAAGACCCAACAAGGTACCAAATTGTATTGGTTCTAGAAAAGGTTAAAAAATTAAACATCACTTGTGCCAATGGAACAAAGACGTCTTCGATAACATCTTTCAAGAGAAAAAATCACTCGAACAGAAACTAGAAGACATTCAGAAATAGAGCATTCAAACATGCCATACAAACACCCACCAACAACAAGAGGAAGACATCCTCAAAACACAACTCGAAGAAAAATACAAGCAGGAGGAAATATTATGCAGACAGAAATCTCGTGTTCAATGGCTTAAGGAAGGTGAGAAAAATTCCAAATTCTTCCAGCGCTCCATGATCCATAGACGCTTCATCAACCACATCACAAAGCTTGAAGACAACCAAGGTAACACCATCCTAACCCACAAGTAAATCACAAATGAGTTGGTTGACTTCTACAAGGATATACTTTTAGAGCCCCCCATAGATCGGACTCCAGCAATTGATAGGGTCATTCAAAATATCCCAGCCCTAATATCCCCAGAATAGACTGCGGCTCTCATGAGGTCCATAACGCAAGCTGAAGTGGATCAAGCATTACAAGTTATTCCCAAGGGAAAAGATCTAGGTCTAGACGTCTTCACCAGAGACTTCTTCCACTTTTGTTGGCCAATGCTCTGGGAAGAGGTGTGGTAGTTAGTTGAGGAATATCGTACCTCGAGCAAAGTCCTCCCAGTGTTAAATGCCACCTTTTTCACCCTAATACCAAAGGAAGAGAGGGTCACCAATCCGAAGAACTTCAAACCAATAGTGATATGCAATGCGATCTAAAAAATAATCTCCAAAGTTATTTCTCTAAAACTAAAGCCTATCCTACCTTTCATCATTTCCAAAGAAAAATCAGGCTATGTAGAAAGAAGGAAAATCATGGACAATGTCATCCTGGTCCACAAAATCATCCACTTGCTCAAAAGCACTCGCACCCCAGGTATGCTACTAAAACTGGATCTCTCAAAAGCTTTTGATAGATTAAGTTGGCATTATATGAGAGACCTTCTGGAATCTTTTAGCTTCAGCAAGGAATGGATTTCCTGGACAATGAATCTCATCTACTATGCCTTTTTCTCAATTCTTGTCAATGGAGTTCCCTCTCAACCATTATCCCCTACCAGAGGAACAAGACAAGAAGATCCACTCTCCCCCTTTTTATTCGTCATCATGGCAAAATGCCTAGGCCGTTACATCAAGGCATCTATCTAGAATGCCTCGCTACAAGGCCTCCACCTTCATGGAATACAACCAACAACCTCTCACATCCAATTTTTAGATGACATAATTCTCTTGAACATCCCCACTGCTCAAGAATCCAACAAACTAATATCTATTCTTAATGTTTTCAATGAATCCTCTGGGACCTCCTTTAACTTGGACAAATTTCAACTCTTCTTTTTCAACACGCCCACAGCCATCCAATAACATATTTCACATCTGCTGAATATTTCAATCTGTTCCCTACCTTCTCAATACTTGGGACTCCCACTCTCAGACTCAATTGCCCAAAATCTTTCTTGGGATTCCCTCCTCCTCTCAATCTCCAACCGCCTAAGAAACTGGACCTTTCAATCCCTCAACCTCCCTGCCAGACTCATTCTTCTGAAATCTGTGTTTCAAGCCATCCCTTCCTATTTATTTTTGGCTCTCGCTACCCCACAATCAGTAATAAAAATAGTAAGGAACCTACAAAGAAACTTTCTTTGGCATGGACATGACCCCAATAAAAAATGGGCTCTTGTCAGTTGGGACAAAATCTGCAAGCCTAAATCTCTAGGAGGTTTGGGCCTCCGGGATCCAGGCAAACTCAACAACACAATGTGAGAAAAAACCTGGTGGTGTTGGATCACAAATCCGGTAGAACTTCGGGCCCAACTTTGGAAGTGAAAATATGCAATGGACATACCTCAATCTCACCTCATACAGATGCAGGATAAGATACAGGGCTCAAACATCTGAAACACATATTGGAAAAATCGCCCACTCATACAAGAACACACTTTTTGGGAAATTTGAAATGTACAGAGCACTCTATTCTGGACAGATGCTTGGCATCAACTTCCACCCCTACAATCAAAGAAAAATATAATATCTTATCATGATCACATCCAAGATCTTACCTCCCTCAAAGTGGCATATCTTTGGTTGGATGCCTCTAACAGTTCCCCTTGGCACAATTGGAAAATGAAAGCTCAGGATCTCGATGTTGCAATAGATTGTGACTTACAACATTGGAAATACATGAAACACCAAAGGAGAATCCACATAAGTGTTGATCCAGATATTCTCTGATGGGGGTACACTCCCAACATAAATTTCACACTCAAAGAAGGCTATAATTTGCAGGAAAACTTCCAAAACATCCAAAAAGAGCACATATGGGCAATAATATGGAAATCAAAATTTTGGCCAAAAATTTCCACCTTTCTCTGGCTGTTGGTTCAAAATAAAATCTTAACCTGGGACAATCTCAGGCGATGTGGCTTCATATGCCCCTCAATTTTCCATCTGTGCCAACAACAATAAGAAACCATGGAGCACCTCCTTAATCATTTCCCACTTAGTGAGATAATCTGAAACCATGCCGCCCAAAGCATGAGAAGAACTAGAAGGGAAATAAATAGCATCATTAACACAATCAAGACGTTGGGATCTAGCTCCTACAAAAGTCCCATCCTCAACAGAATATGGAAACTTCTTCCCATCTTCACTGTTTGGCAACTCTGGAAAGAGAGGAATAGAAGGATATTCCACTCTCAGGCTTCCCCTCCCCCTCTCCTCTGGACCACCATTCACAAGCATATTCAGGAAAACCTCCAAATCCACTCATGGTACCAACAATATTTCTCCACAGACCCCTTTGAATCCTCCATTATGAACTCCTAGGGTTTTTCCTTGTCCCCCACTCTCCCCTCCCAATAGACATCCCCTAAAGCCTCATCAACTAGTCCCTCCACATGGAATCCACCTCCCCCAGGATTTCATAAAGTCAAATTTGATGACGCTTCCAAGGGAAATCTAGTACATTTCGGCTATGGAGCAGTTATACAAGACAACACTGGCCAAATTCAATTTCTAATGGTAGAGAATCTAGGATATGACACAAATAATTTGGCAGAAATATGGGGTCTAATCAAATGGATGGAAATGGAAATAGACCATAATCTCACTTGTCTAATAATAGAAGGGGAATCTAGAGTAATCATTGATCTTGTTGCCAAAATCATAACTGGTAGGGATCTTGATAAAATCACCCCTAGTTGGCACCTCCTGGGCCCCCTAAATAGTATGAAAGCTCTTATCAAGCCCTCTCTCACACTAATTACTTCTCACATAAGATGTGAAGCCAACAAGGTGGCAGACAAGCTAGCTAATGAAGGAGTAAATTCCACTAAGATGGCCATCTTCATCGATACAAGGCAGTCCCAGGGCTCGCAGTTGCTACTCCAATGCCGGAAGTTGGATCTCTAAGATTATTCTCTCCCAGATGGGGTGACAGGTGGCCCTCAGCGGATGACAAGTGGAAACTAGTAGCAATGAGTGTTATTAACCCCAACCACCAGCCTCCCTCCCATTCAATTTGAATGACCTGCACTAAGCCAGAAGTTATGGTAGTGAGCTGGGATATACTTCTAGGTTTAATGGCCCCTTGCACGAACCAGGCTGGGTGTACAAAGCTAGATACCAGGCCTTGGA
>JASDQU011444015.1:0-21220 GCA_032191745.1 Picea mariana
CGCCTCCCTCATCTGGGGTCCACTCGACCTCCTGGTCTAGGATCATTTGTAATTGGGAGCCGAATCGACTCTCCGGGCTCTGTTGAGCCCCTAAAATCATTTACACATGTCCTTTCATTCTATGTCCAGGTCCATCGATGAACCTGCAAGCTCTTACTAAGTCCATTCTCCTTTGAAAATAATTTCAAGCCCCTTGCCCGCTTTCTCAGGCCAACACCTTACATGACTGAAGAATGTAACCAAGTGCTAGTCAATAGCGCACTATTTCGGTCCTTCAACGATTTCTCCAAGTTCATTTTATGTTAAAATTTTTTAAACTGGCCTTAGCCATTTTACTCTTGTGGTAGTAGCTTGTGACCGAGGGCTATGACCGAGCACCAAGACCAAAGGCGCTAATTTAGTGCTATGACCTTCGGTGATTTCAGATTGCATCCAAACACACACACCATCCGTAAAGTGCTGATCACTGAAGAGGCAGATTAGACAACTCTCCTCTCTCCACAGATAAACGACTCAGGTTATGTTTCTGGGCTTCGGGTATTTCTTCACAACGTCCTTTCCACAAATATTTCGGATTGCAGAAACACAAATTACACTGAGTCTTAGATCGATGACCCACAATGCTCTGACTGATGGACAATTGAGATGAATCCCCTTTGGGCTTCGACGATTTCCTTTGGCTACACCAACACATTCACAATGCTTACAAAGTGCTGGGCACTGAAAAGGATTAGATCGACTGATGATCCCTATTCCTCCATGTGTCCCCTTCTGGATCAACGAACAGAATGCCTTCTGAGAATTTAAGTATTTTTCCCTATCTACACAATGATGTGGAATCTCCAAAGTGCAAAGTCCCTGAACTCTAGATATTTCACCACGCATTCTCTCCAACGGATGGTTGGGATTGACTCAGGGGATTCGGGCCTTTGGGAGTCCTTAAAAATGCTATGCTATGTTTTCTCCAGAGTGCCAGACCTTCGAACCTTCGGATCTGTTGTCACCTATCCTTCCTTTGATATACGACTCACAATACTTTGGGCCTCCAACTTTGGCAGATTTTGAAACACTATGCCCCAAATCTCCCGGAGAGTCAAATTTTCAGAGTGTCAAATCTTTTGACACGCATCCTTAGAAATGAACAACTGTGATGGCCTCTGGGAGTCTGACCACTTCACATATACTTTCTTCAATTCCTCCGGAGTGACCCTTCTCCGGAGTACGAGATCTCCTGCCATGTGTCCCTTGCAACGAACGACTGAGATATTATCTGCTATTCAGAGCTTTGACGATCCTATCTGCTCCAACACTATATGCTCTTGAAGTTTCACTCTACCAAACTCCAGGATCTACTGCCACGTGTTCTTGGTGCCAACGATTAGGATATACTCCGACCTTCAGGACTTTGGCGATCCCGACTTCTCCACATGCCCAATCTATCAAATGCATGAAGCTCAAAGGATTTCACCGATTAACCCCCATGCAACTCCTCCTAGTCCAATGACTGTCCACTCTCCGACAAACTCTCAAATGGATCTCAGTCATTGATTTTCCCTCTTCAATAACTCCTCCTTGAGTTCAATCCATGACTTCGAACAAACACATGAAATTTTAACAACTTGCAGGGTTAAACATCAAGCTACTCACCTGGATATGATGACTGATGATCCTCATGCTTAGATCTGACAAATAATATTTTTCCTTCTCCATGCACACTCCTTCTCCCATCTGGATTTAATCTAATGGTCCATGTCACTTCTAATAGCTGATCCAACGACTATTGTCATTTCTCCTCACTACTGCTACTGCACTTTCCTTCTAAGGAAGTATTTTCCTAACTTTTTCAAAGGTTTGGCCTTTGAATCTTCCTCTCCGAGCTGATTTATCGGACTAGACCTACACTACACCTTCTGAGCTCCTAACTCCTTTAAGTGTTTTTAAAGGACCTTGGCCTTCGAACTTCCCTCTATAAATCCCGGTGACTTGTCTTATGCCTGCTTTATTTAAACACTATTCCTTCTAAGCTTTTGTCAACTTTAAGGGACTTAGGTCCAGTGCACACTTGTGATGCTTCTCCAAATTAGGAACCTTAGAAGTTTCTCACTTTCTGCACTCCTTGAAGAGTCCTCATGTACAATGGCACTATCCCTCATGAGCTTTGGCTTGCTCAAATCTTTGAGGGTCTTTGCCCTTTGTTCCTTCAAAGGAATTCTTCTGCCCTCCCGACACTTTGTGCTCATCCTCCCGAGCTTATGGTGTTTGAAATGGTCCTCAATTCATTCCTATCATTGGGTTCTCTTCGAGTCTTGGACTCCAAGGATTCCAACCATGCACTCCTTGAACTTGTCTCCCCTGAGACTTTCTCAACACCTATGTAAGTGTTGGCACAATGCACTCCTTACATGGGTCTTCTCCTAAGTCCTTAACTCTTCAGGATCACTGGTACACTCCTTGGATCCCTTGCATAAATTTTTCCCAGAGTGTTCAACAACTATTGTCCTCCTTCTCCTCCAACTAGCTATCAGTGTGTTCAGTAACTATGATGTGCACTCCTCGTACTATTCCTTATGAGCTTCAGAATGGTTTTGGTGTTTCCACCTGACACACTCTCTCTCTAAACTCGACACAGAGTCCAAGTGCAGTCCTTACACTGGCTTCATAGAGTTTCAATACTTTGGTGTGCACTCCTTGCACAAGCCTAAGAGCCAATAATTACCCATAAATTAAAAAATATAGAGAAGTCTATCTAAACCTACAAATGAAACCTATTTGCATACATCTACAACATCCATAAATAAATATAGAGAAAATTCAGAAAACAACCATTCATAACACATAAAGACACAAACACCTCATATGCAGGAAAAACAACTTTTGTATTATATCTGAATGCTTCTGTAGAATATTTACAAAGGATAGATTGCTACATAGTATTCAACACTTCCTCTCCTCTCTTGAGCTCTCTCTACTCACTCATATACAACTCTTCTTCCTAATGAATCTTGAAAAACAAGGATCTTTTACAAAATAGGGGCTACTCGAGCCTTCCCTCCATCCACCTACTTGCATTGAATTGCATTGAATTACATTCAATGAGAATCTAGTCTGAATCATATCTACATCCATCCTACTGTCATCCATTAAAGGCGACCCTGTATATTATAATAACTCAGCCTGTAAAAAGACATAGGCTTAGTTTTCCTTAAACCTCACAGACTTAAATTACATTTAATTGCATTAAATTTTTTAAATAGGTTCAAAATGAGAGGGTTGATGCCTCTCTTTCCTTGGAACCTATTCCTCCTTGTGTGCTGATGCACTTATTTACTAGCATTGATGAGGTGGAGCGATGCTCCTGCATCATATTGCCATGCTGACAAAAATCATGAGCTCCTACTCATGGCTCCCCTACTAATGCTGTTGAGATCATACAGGGTCCAAAATTTGAATTTGAAGCTGTCCATCTGCTCCTCTTCCTTGTTGTTTTTGTTTCTCTCCTACTACTATAGGTCCTCCTCTGATTAGATTCCTTTTGTTGATGGATTCCCCCTCTGTTTCTCCCAACATCAACCTCCTTATCTCCTCTATTACTTTGTCCAACTGGTCTACTGGCTGGCTCCTCTTTTGCAGTTTGCTCTGCTGCTGCATCTCCTCTTCATCAACTTCCAACCTAACCTATTGGAAAATATGACTCTACACTATTACCCTTTCCTCCAGGGATTCCACTTATGCACACAAATCAAGGGGAAAATAAATATGATCTCTCATGCTACTTCCATCTCCCATGGCACTATCTTGCCACTCCACTACAGGTCCAAACTATGTAGCCATGCTACTGAGCTTCTGCTCAGCTATCTTCTCTGACAATACTCCTTCTGCCAGCTCCTCTCTTTGTGCTGGTACAAGTTCATCTTCACCCAGCTGCTCCTCAGGATGGAATTCTTCCTCACTCTTCACAACTGCATCTCTATGGTAGTCTTCTTCTATGCCTGGATTGCTCAACCAATCCTCCATCATATTCAACTCTTGCTCCAATTGAGTGAGCATATATTCTAAGTGTTCCTCTTCTTATTTCATCTCTTGGGAAGATGTCAATGTCTACTTTTTCTCCTCCTTTATGAAAGTCTTGGATGGATTTCTCTCATCTGCTTCACCTTCAACATGTGCACTGGCCTCTACTGGGATGCTTGGTAGGAATATACTGATTCCTCCAATGATTAGAATGTGCCTCTGATCCTCCTCCTCTGTCAACACTGCTTGCTGATCTGAACTCCTCTTTGAGTTCATTAGAATCTCAAACAATCTCATCTCATCCTCCTTTCCCACTTGGAAATCTAAGGTTTCACTCCTGCCCTCTTGGCAGTCTATGATATTTTTGACTGATCCCATCTCATTTCCCTCTTGTAAATCTGAAAGTTCACTTCTGCCCTCCTGATAGTCTATAATATCTCTACTTGATATCTCTCTATTTACCTCTTGGCAATCTGAACCTTTATCTCTACCCTCCTAGCAGTCTATGAGATCTTCAACCAATCTCTCCTCCTCATCACTAAGGTTTCTTCCAGCCTTTGGTTCAAAAATGTAAACCATCTCCTCCTCTGTGGCACTTAGGGTTTCAAAATTCCTCAACCACCTCCTCAAATTCTGCTTCTACCTTCTCGAAATTAGTTGCTGGATATGCCAATTCATTTTTCTCTTTAAGGGCCATTCATACTTCCAACTTCCTAGTGCTTCCTGCTGCATCTTCAACATTAACCTATTGAGATATTATCTCATCTCTCTGAGATCTTTTTCCTTCTACTCTTTTCTCACCTGCTGGTGGCCTCCTTGATATTTCTGCTTATGGCCTTCAGTAGCCCTATTTCAGCTCTAATTTCAAGAACACAACTAGTTCTTCTCTTTCAGCCCACCCGACCGTTTGCTGTCTGGTACACACCTTGCAACAATTTTCAGAGAGCATCAATTCTCAGTTTTCTCCTCTCCTACCTGCTATCTACAAACAAAAACAGGTTTTGATACCACTTGATGCAGACCCCCTCCCTCACCCGGGGTCCACTCGAACTACCGGTCTAGGATCATTTGTAATCGGGAGCCGAATCAGCTCTTCGGGCCCTACTGATCCCCTAAAATAATTTACATACATCCTTTCATTCTATGTGTAGGTCCATGGATGAACCCACGTGATCTTACTAAGCCCCTTCTCCTTTGAAAATGGTTTTGGGCCCCTAGCCCTCTTTCTCAGTCCATGACTGAAGACTGTGACCATGCACTAGTCAATAACGCACTATTTCGGTCCTTCGACGATTTCTCCCAGTCCGTTTTCTTTTAAAAAATTTTAAACTGGCCTTATCCCTTTTCCTCTATCAGAAATAGCTTGTGACCGAGGGATGTGACCAAGAACCAAGACAAAAGGAACTAATTCGATGCTATGACCTTCGACAATTTTAGACTGCGTCCAAACATACACAACATCCATAAAGTGTCGATTGTCAAAGAGGCAGATCGAAATACTCTCCTCTCTCCATGGATCAACAACTTAGATTATGTTTTCAGCATTCGGGGTTTTCTTCACAACGTCCTTTCCAAAAATCTCCTGGACTGCCGAAATAACAATTACGCCAAGTCTCATATCGACGATCCACAATACTTCGACCGATGGACGATCTAGATCAATCCACTTCAGGCTTCGACGATTTCCTTTAGCTACACCAACACACGCACAATGCTTACAAAGTGTCGAGCATAGAAAAGAAGTATATTGGATGATCCCTATTCCTCTATGTGTCCCCTTCTAGATCAATGACTAGAATGCCTTTCGAGAATTCAAGGATTTTTCCCTGTTTACACAATGATGTGGAATTGTCGAAGTAAAAATTCTCTGAACTCTAGATCTTTTGCCATGCGTTCTCTCCAACGGACAGTTTGGATTGACTCTAGGGCTTCGGGCCTTTGAGAGTCCTTTACAATGCTGTGCAATGTTTTCTCTGGAGTGTTGAACATCTGGACCTTCGAATCTGCTGTCACCTGTCCTTCCTTTGACTTACAACTCATAATACTTTAAGCTTCCAACTTCGGCATATTTTGAAACATTATGCCCCAAATCTCCTAGAGTGTCAGATATTCTAACACACATCCTTAGCAATGGACGACTGCGATGGCCTCTAGGACTCTGACACTTCTAGAGTTTGACCACTTCACATATACTTTCTTCAATTCCTCTGAAGTGACCCTTCTTCGAAGTACGAGATCTCCCGCCACGTGTTCCTTACAATGGACGACTGAGATCTTCTGCGCTATTTGAAACTTCGACGATCCTATCTACTCCAACATTGTATGCTCTTGGAGTTCCAGTCTGCCAGACTTCAGGATCTTCTGCCACGTGTTCCTAGTTGCCAATGACTAAGATCTTCTCCGGCCTTTGGGACTTCGACGATCCCGACTTCTCCATGCGCCCAATCTCCCAAGTGCACGAAGTCCAAAGAATTTCACTGATTAACCCCCACGCAACTCCTCCTAGTCTAATGAATGTCCTCTCTTTGACAAACTCCCAAATGGATCTCAACCGTTGATTTCTCCCCTTCGATAAATCCTCCTTGAGTTTGATCCACAACTTCGATCGAATGCACAAAATTTTAACAACTTGCAGGGTTAAACCTCAAGCTACTCACCTGGATCCAACAACTCATGATCCTCATGCCTAGATCTGACGAACGAGATTTTTCCTTCTCAGTGCATGCTCCTTATTCTGTCTAGACTCAATATAATGGTCTAGATCTCTCCTAGTAGCTGATCCAATGACCACTATCATTTCTCATTGTTGCTGCTACTGCGCTTTCCTTCTGATGAAGGGTTTTCCAAAAATTTTCAAAGGTTTGGCATTTGAATCTTCCTCTGTGAGGTGATCACTCGACCTACACTTGTGATACACCTCCTAAGCTTCTAACTGCTTTGAGGTTTTTTAAATGACCTTGGCCTTCGAACTTCCCTCTGCAAATCCCGGTGACTTGGCTTTTGCCAACACTATTTGAATGCTATTCCTTTTGATCTTTTGTCAACTTCAAGGGACTTAGGTCCCGATGCACACTTGTGATGCTTCTCCAAATCAGGAACCTTATAAGGTTCTTGCCTTCGACACTCCTTGCAGAGTCCTCATACACAATGGCACTATCCCTTCTGAGCTTTGGATTTATTGAATCTCTAAGGGTCTTGGCCCTTTGTTCCTTCAAAGGAATTCTTATGCCCTCCTAGAACTCCGTGCTTACCCTCCTGAGCTTATGGAATTTGAAATGGTCCTCAGTGCATTCCTGTCACTGGCTTCTCTTTGAGTCTTGGACTCCAAGGACCCCAACCATGTACTCCTTTCGCTTGTCTCCTCTGAGACTTTCTCAGCACCTATATACGTCTTGGCCCAATTCACTCCTTACATGTTCTTCTCTTGAGTCCTGAACTCTTCATGCTCACTGGTGCACTCCTTGCATCCCTTGCAAAAATTTTCCCTTGAGTGTTCAATAACTTTGGTATTCCTTCTCCTCCAACTAGCTATATGAGTGTTCATTAACTCTGATGTGAACTCCTTGCACTATTCCTTTTGAGCTTCATAATGGTTCTGGTGTGCCCACCTGGCACGCTCTCTCTTTGAAGTCAACACAGAGTCCAAGTGCACTCCTTGCATTGGCTTCACAGAGTTTCAATACTCTGGTGTGCACTCCTTGCACAAGCCTAAGAACCCATAACTACCCATAAATTCACAAAGATATAGAAGTCTATCTAAACCTGCAAATGAAAACTATTTTCATACATCTATAACATACATAAATAAATATAGAGAACATTCAAAAAATAAACATTCATCACACATAAAGACACAAACACCTCATATGTAGGAAAAACTTCTTTTTTATTATATGTGAATGCTTATGTACAATATTTACAAAGGCTAGACTGCTATAGAGTCTTCAACACTTCCTCTTCTCTCTTGAGCTCTCTCTATTCGCTCATCTACAACTCTTCTTCCTAATGAATTTTGAAAAACAAATATCTTTTACAAAAGAGGGGCTCCTCGAGCCTTCCCGCCATCCACCTACTCGCATTGAATTGCATTGAATTACATTTACTGGGAATCTAGCCCGAATCAGATCTAGATCCCTCCTATTGTCAACCATTATAGGT
This sequence comes from Picea mariana, assembly GCA_032191745.1. Classification (NCBI taxonomy): domain Eukaryota; kingdom Viridiplantae; phylum Streptophyta; class Pinopsida; order Pinales; family Pinaceae; genus Picea; species Picea mariana. Next base: position 8,170 of record JASDQU011444015.1, read on the forward strand.
GACCTTGTCTATTACAATAACTTGGCATGTAAAAATACATAGGTTCGATTTTCCTTAAAACTCACAGACTTAAATTACATTTAATTGCATTAAAATTTTTAAATTGGGTGCAAAATGAGAGGGATGACGCTTCTGTTTCCTTGGAACCTGTTTCTCATTGTGCACTGATGTGCTACTTTGATGGCACTGACGAGGTGGAGAGATTCTCCTACATCACCCTGGGAAACCATATTGTACCTTGGAAGAGTGCAATGTTTGTGGGAATCATTAAGTCTCCGAAGGAACTTGGGAATGGATTATGAAAATGGATAAGTCTTAGAGTGGAATATTAAGTAAGAGGGAAAAACCTAACTTGCCTCAGAGGATCAAAGCCATTGATTTATCACAGTAATCATATTTGGGCCATATATTGACTAGCGAGTGATATTTGACCTCAGTTGTCTATCTGGTGGGTTGGAGAAATCATGACCCTCGATCGAAGGTGGTGGTAGTGCTTGTAGGGGGGGTACTCCGAATCATCAAGGGCCATTGGATCCTTCTGTGAGTGGTCCTGGAATTATCATGACCATCGATATCAACCATAAGTGTTTCGTATGTCTAACTATTGTAGTGTTTTTTTGTTGGGTCGACAAAGTACTCTGAATGACGGACCTTCGAGAGTGGGCCATAGTTTTTGATCTATCAGAGGGTGTTTGTGGTATATTATGGAATTTTGTATTCATCTTATTGAATAAATCAGAGTCCCACAGTCGGAATGATACTTGATACTGAGGTGGAGGCATTCTGAAATGAGGAGTGTGAGGGGTGATCTAGGGCATCCGCCAGGGCAAGACCCATGTGAAATATCCACAATAGATCATCACAACTATCCCTACACAAGACTAAGGAATGAGGTGATGTCACCATGACGTGTCATACCGACAAGGAACCCAATGTATCCATGAGGAACACATGTCAACCTAGGATTGAAAAAAGGGCACAGGGGGAATCCTTATCGGATCATACCTTGGGAGAGGTGTTGTTGAACCCAGACCTTTAGATCCATGAGATCGATAGATATCGACCATTCGTTGGAAGACACTATTAAAAGTGGTCTTAAAACCTAAAAATGTTTGACCCCGATGGGAGGACCCCAATAATTAATTCAGAACATTGGTTGGAGGGAGACCTCGATGCATGATAGTCGTCGATTTATTGCGGTGTTACCATTTTCCTTGGTGATATTATAGTGGGAGGTAACGCTAGAGTCACATGGATATCCATGTGTTCAACAATAGTTTTTCCACATGTCGTAGTCCTTGGGAGGAGTGTGGCTATGACTATGACCCTATGTGAGTGCCACACATCTTGTCGACTTGGAAAATAATGTGGTTGGGGTGACAAGTGTTACTAGGGGAAAAGTTGTGACCAAGGAACATACAAGAAGGTAGATTAGAGAGTCAACGGAATAACCCTAAATCCTGACCCTTATATCTTAGGGAAGAGATCTGGGTTGTCCATCATAGAGTTCCCTTCAGAGTACCCTCTGGGAAAACACTTCGATAAAGGAGTTCCTAGGTGGCATATCGACCATCTATCTATCAGAGTGGAAGAAAACCCAAGAGCGAATACTAGACATCCATCGCAAAGGATGTTTTTGGATGAGCCAGGGGAATGCATTCCCAAATGGGGTCCTTGATGTGAAATGTCGACCATTGATCTGACAGGACTAGAGATACTTCAAGATCTGATCTTGACCGTTTGTATCAAGGACCTATTTATGGTGGATTACAGACATGAATCATGATGGGGATGCTCTGAGGTAGGATCTAGACCATCAATATATTGAATTTCAAAGGACCCCATAGAATATTTGGACTGTCCATCCCTAGATGGGAACCCATGCCGATATTGGGAATTGCACTATGCATTACATGGAAAAGAGGCCATGTGTCATAAATATAGGATATGGCCGAGAAAACAATGACCCAATCTTAGTTTTCCATCACTAGGCATCTGAGAAATGTTCGATCAGTTGGAAATGTAGCCATCAGTCTTAATTGTTGAAGTGCGTTAGGTTATCCATCATGGAATACTCTGCTGAGAGGATTTGATAGTGACGAGAGGTGACAGGAAGGGTCCAAAATAGTGTATATAGACATAGTAGATGGCTAATTCCATGTATTCACTGCCTAGCATGACAAGTGTACCATAGGACCACGTTAGTGCCACATGGGAAGATGATGATGATAGGGTTCCATGTGGATGACATGTGGTAGTGAGGTGAACCTAACTTTGAGAGGCCATAAATTTCGATCTAGAGCTTCATTTTGAGTGAAATTACCATTGTTGGAAATCCCAGGATGAGCATAAGACAATGGTTCCATTTAAAGGGGTTTTTTAGATTTGTTTAAAGGAAAAAAATTGTAATACCCCATTCCCTAATAAGACTCTATAACACACCCAACCCCCTAGGTAGAATTTAAGGGAATGGGGTAATAAAATTTTGTTCTCCTTAAAACACTCCAACTTCCTTTTCGATGATATCATTGTCTTTTGCTCGTCAAGATATTTCCCACAATTGTGATTTCACTCAAATCCGAGTTCGGGATCGAAAGTTATGGCCTCTCAAATTTTGGTCTTCTCACTGCCACGTGCCATACATGTGGAACTATATCATAAGCATATACATATGTGGTGCTCACATGGTCCATCGATATACTTGTCACAATGGGTGGCACAGGTGTGGCATTGGCCATGAGCTAACTTTGTCCCCATTTTTTCAGACTCTTCCTATTGTCTCCCATCGCTATCAAAATTATCCCATCATAGTATTCCACCACATATGACATGGTGCACTCCGATGACTATCCTTCCCAATAGATTGTATGTTCCCTTGTTGATTGGCTATGGATGAATAATATTGAATTGCGATATATTGGTCGTATCATATCCTTGTGACACATAACCTCCTTTCCACGTGACACATAATACATTCCCCTATCTACATGGTCACTGTTTAAGGATTGATAGTCTAGATATTCCACGAGATTCTTTAGTCTTTTGCATATTGACGGTCTGGATTCTATATTGAAGTGTCTACATTGGGGTACATATCCATAATCCACCCTAAAAGGTGCCTTGCAATGAATGACCATGATCCACTCTCGAAGCTCCTCCGGTTATGACATATCGACGGTCAGTGTGTCTCCTCAGAGCTCCCCTCCTCAGGATGTGCTTCCTAATCAATCCCAAAATTTCATCACGATGGAAGGTCAATATATCCCCTCAGAGCTCCCCCATCCCTGACAGGTATACGGTTAGATATACATCTCGGGGATCCTTCCTCAGAGTTAAAATGTTTGTTCTGTTGCACAAAGTGTCTAGCGATGGATGGTTATGATTTCCCCTCAGGGATCCTTCAACCGGAGGGGTCAACAACTAGATATTATTCTTGGGACTTGTTCTACCTTGACCTCGACCGATCGATCATCCATATCTTCCTTCAGAACTCCTCCATCAGAGTGTGTCCCAGGGATTCACTTTGATGGGGACTCTGTGATGGATGGTTTAGATCTCCCTCTCAAAGATCTAACCGTTAGGATTTGGAACAAGAACACAAGATTTCCCTACCCTCCTTCTCACATGACCCTATATCTAGGGCGAATATTAGGGTGACATATATCATTGCAAGGTACCATATTTTTTATAATAGCTGAAAATAGAAATATTGCAGAGAATAACAACAAAACAACAAAATAGATGAAACCACCACACCAAAATAATATCTTTATTGATAGGAAAAAATGTTCACTTTTCTCTTTGAGGGGGAAACCTCCAGTATAGAAACACTCTGTTACAATAATTCTCAAGACAAAAACTTATCATGACCTCGACTCCTATTTATACTAAATCTATCTAACAAAATAACATTCTAGAGGAAGATCTTCTAGAAGCAGAAGCTTCTGTTAGGTCTTCTTACATTTGACTTATTCTTCCTTATTACTAGGACTTATTGATATTGGCATTTATTACATGGAAAATTTATTATTCTACCTACGTGAGGGGTTAGGAAGGTTAGGTCCCTAACATTCCCTCCCCCTTAAAAATAGCCTTGTCCTTAAGGCTTGAGATGAGGAAATTGCTGCAAGAATGGTAGTTGGCTCCCATGTGGCATCTACTAGAGTTGTATCTTTCCAATGGACTAACACTTCCTTGATGGTGCACTGACGAAGATGATGCTCACGCTGGTCCAAAAATTCTTATGGCTGCAACCATATGGAGCCTTATTCACCCAACTCGGGAACACTGGTTTAAGTTTGGCACCTAGTTCCAATCACCTTCTTTAAGAAGGAGACATGAAAAATAGGCTGGAGATTAGAATGACTAGGAAAGCTAGATGATAGGCCACTTGTACCACACACTTGAGAACTGTATAAGGACCATAAAATTTGGGTTCCAATTTCAAAAAATGGTCGGACTTGAGTGAAGTCTTCTTATAAGGTTGCATTCGAAGAAACACCTGGTCTCCTTCAACAAATTGACGTTCAAAGCGATCTTGATCTGCTTCTTGCTTCATGTGATTTTGAGCCACGACCAAATTCTCTTTGAGGGTATGTAGAAAAACCTCTTTAATGGTAATAGTTTGGTCAACCACCTGGACCTTTGAGACACCAAGCATGTATGAGAAAACTAAAGGTGGATTTTATCCATATATTTTTTCAAAAAGCATCATGCAAGTAGCTGTATGGTAAGAAGTGTTGTACCGCCATTCATCTAGTAGTAACCATTGAGCCCACTGATTTTTCCTTTCAGATGAAAAACACCTCAAACATGGTTCCAAACACTTGTTGACAACTTCCGTTTGCCATCAGTTTGGGGATGATAGGAGGTGATGAGATGTAATTGGGTGAAATGTATCCTGAACAGTTCTTGCCAAAAATTACTGGTGAAAGTGGCATCTCAATCAGAAACAATAGAATGAGGCAGGCCTTGAAGCTTGAAGACATGATCCATGAAAAGTTGAGCCACAATGGAGGTGGTAAAAGGGTGTTGAAGAGCACAAAAATGAGCATACTTGGAAAGACGATCAATGTTGGACCTTGAACAAGTTTTGGGAGTTTCTTGGTCATGTTGACCTATTTTGGGACTTCGACAACCTGTCGAAGGAGGAGCGCAAGATGAAGCGGAGATCATGAGATCTCGACCCACTTTTGGGTCCCTTTTGAGTTTTTGGGATAATGTAATGGGATTGGGATGTCAGCCCATGGGATTTACCCATGTTTAGGCCTAATTTGTAAAGTATAAATAGATGTCTAGGTGAGGTAGGAAGGGCCCAATGTGCTAAGTTATAAATGAATGGCTAAGTGCTAGTATGAATTGTAAGGGCTTTGTGCATTCTGTGTAAGACTTGCAGAGCTGAGTGCAAGTCCTTGTGTGAGACTGTAGAGGGATTTGTGCTGTAACGAAAGGAAGAAGGATCTAGCGAGATGCACAAATCTTCTGTCCTATGCAAAGTAAGGGTTTTGAAGTCTTTGTTCTTGTAACTAACTAACCGAAGACAATAAAGAAGAAGAGTTGGTGGACGTAGCCCCAGGGTGGGGGTGAACCACATAAACACTTTGTTATGTGCTTTGTGCTTTGTCTTGATGTATTCACATGTTATTTGCTAAGTTCTTTGATATGTTTAGATAGATCTACTTCTGCTTTGTGTTTATGATATGTGAGAATATTAGATCTGATCAAAATAGTCATGCTTAGTGCTTGATATGCTCATTACGATCCATTTATATGCTAAGTGCTCAAATATTGTAGATTAGTGTAAATGTTGCGAAGCTCTCTTTTATTAGCGAAGTGAATAGTGATTGCATATTGAGGGACTGATGGTGCTAAGAGATGTAATAAGTGTTATAATCACAAATCTATGTCCCAGCTAAGGTTGCAGACACCTGAGTCTTGCAACCACCCCTGCCTCTACCTTGGGTGAGACTTCATCTGCTTCGCAGGTGTCGTCGAAAGGGCCGGTAGTTAGGGCTTTGTTGGTGCGCTGTTTTAGCATTGAAACATGGGTCTGCCCCTATGCCAACAAATGGTTCTATTTCTGGGACCTGAAATTATGATTTTCGGGAACTAAGAAAGAAGAAGCTTTGTGCAAAGATTCATTCTGAAGTTGTGAAAGCTCCATGTGTAGATCTGTTGCCCTAGTGTGCAGTATTTTACTTAACCTGTGAATCTTTGTGCCAAGAGGAAGGTCAGATATGAAGAAAAGAGGTCGGATCTAAAAGAAAGAAGCATGATCTGAAGAAAAGAGGTCGGGTTTGAAAGAAAGAAGCATGATCTGAAGAAAAGAGGTCGGATCTGAAAGAAAAAAGCACGATCCAAAGAAAGGAGGTTAGATCTGAAGGAAAGAAGCAAGATCTGAAAGCTTTGTGCTCTAAGAAAGGTAAAAGTCATAATTTATGATTAAAAGAGGAAAGATCTGCAAGCTCTATGCTCTGATAAAGGTAAGAATAGTTAAAAGTTTTAGATCCGAAAGATTTTTTCTCTGTAGAAGTAAGATAAGTGGAAATTTTTGTTTCTAGAGTATGGATCTAGGTATGTTTAATAAAACTTGTCCTACTTTGAAAACTAGGGTATTGATAGATGAAAGACGATTTGATATTAATAGATTTGATAAGAATAGTAAAAGATATGTTATACCTATGCATAGAAAGAATGTTTGGACTAATGAATGGATGAAGGATCCTAGAAATAATTTATTGCAGATTAGCTCCTATGATCCTAGTGCACAGTACAAAAGAGGCTGGGGATCATTTAAAATAAAGAGTGGATTTACCCTCTGTTACATTTGTAGAAAACTGGGACATATTGCTAAAGAATGCCCTGGGAGAAGACCTAGTTGTCTTTGTTGTAAAGCTATGGACCATGAAGTATTGGATTTCCCCAGAATGATTACTAAGATTGAAGGAATGAATTAGAATCAAGGAAACCCTAAGGAAGCTCCAAAATCTATAAAAGAACCCCAGGAAGAATCATAGAAAATATTGCTACAGATGAGAGAAACCTTGAATGACCACCGGCATGTCAGATTATTAGAGATCTTCAAAGGAAAAGAATGCATCGAAGCAAGAATAGGATACTTTGACATTGACTGTGTTCTATATGAAGAAACATAGGTGAATATCATGATCGAGAGAACTTGGGAAATTATAGGGAGGCCTGCTATGACTCCCTCATTAGAAGGAATAGGGTTATTCAGAGGAAAATTGGTAAACCTGTGTGGAAGGATCACTTAGATACCTATGACCGTCAATGGAACTTTGACAGAGGAAGATGTTGAGATTATTAATTTTTTTGAAGACTGTGCCCTATTTACCATGTTAATAGGAAAAACTTGGATTGATAGAGATCAAGCCAGGCAAAAGAAAGAAGAAGAGGTCTTGGAGCAGAAAAAATAAGAGTTAAAATATTTCATGACTAGAAGGATCACATACTTGATTGAAGAACAAGAGAACAAATCAAAGCTATTTGACACTAGAGACCCTGATGTTGAAGCTGCAAGAACACTAGAAGACCCACAAAAGAATGAAGTACTTACTCTAGATAAAGAAGAGGTATTACCCCTGAATCCTAGGAAAGAATCTCAACAACGCGCAATGACTATGTTAAAAGAAGATAAGAATTAGAATCGAAAAATAAATACCGAGATGAAGCTGACTGGAAAGAAGGATAGAAAGCTAAGTAAAAAGAGGGCTAGGATTGAAAAGTTATATAATATTCTAGAGGGAACTTCGCAGATAAAAAATTTGCAGAATTGGAGCTTCCCTGGGATATTAGAACAGTGACACATGGTACTTCGCCAGCGCGAAGCAATATAGCCATTGGGGATGATATATCCATTCGACTCCGGCTCTGAATGGGTCAAAAAAAATTTACAGCTCGACACCAGACTGTTGGACCACACCATAATGAACTGAACAAGAGTTAATGAGGCTTCATACCCATTACAAGCAAACTGTTTCCAAGTTGCCTACTTATCCCATCATGCCATGCATGGAGAACACTCTTGCTAACTGATAATTTGAAGCCCGCAGAATAAGCGAATTGTATACAATGATCATTGCACTATCGCTGTTTGTTCTAGTGTCGTATCTAAGATCATCATGACCCCGATAATTTTAATCCTGAGCGCGTATGTCCGACGAGCTCACCACAGTTGAAGAATCAGTAACTAAATTTCTCCTCGACTTAATGACTGAAAGAGTAATGTCAGAGAGAGGAGTGTTTACAAGTGTACATGCATCTTCGACGAGAGGACTACCGGCCTCTTCGTTCACTGCTCGAGCCGATCCATCCCAACTAGTAGATGAAAAGAGAATTAAGCATAGGGATGATATCACAAATGATAAGTTAATCCTGAGTATACTACCCACCTACCTACCACCTCTGAGCGATGTAATCAATTGAGACAGTGTGCCCAAAGATTTTGAGTACACTTTGGTCACTGCGTACCTACCGAAGGGGATACGCACAGTGTGCGCAGACCAGGATAAGATCACAGCGTTGAAGTTTAGCGACTTCAACCTCGGCGACAGGAAGGTTTATAGCATGCTCACCCCACATAGGTATATGACCAGAAAAAAAGAAAAGAATTCAAAGATAATTCCTCAATCATGGACCCATAACCTCGCGCAGTCCACACTGCTCAACATTATGAAGATCCCACACTTCGGTAGGAATCAAGAAGTGAACGCATGCATCAAGTTGCTACTGTCCTACTACCATGGAAGATATTTGTGGTTGGACCACTGCATCACAGTGGATTCAGTGTTGATCAATCAGATCATAGGGATAAGCATGCAAGGCCCTGAACCATAAGAGTTCTACCTCGGAAAGACTATAGATCACGCTCTTGCGTAAAAGATAAAGGACACTTATGGCGATGTAGAGAAGGGCACGTGAGGCTACAAGGTAGCCTCTATCTAGAGAGGTGTAGTGTGCCTAGCCTTTCAATTGATCGTGGGAAAGTTGGTGCGAAAGAATCGACCCACCCAAGTCACAGGGTTCGTATTCGAACTCCCAGGGAAGTGTGCAGAAGGACTTTAGATGAATTGGGCACAATACCTGGTAAACCAGTTGGAACTCGACTGCAGGGAAGCACAGGATCAAGGATACAAGTTCCACTTCAGCTGTCTTCTCATACTGGGTCTTTCATCACATGGGATATGCCAGAAGGAACAACCTTCCTGGACATCGAGCCGTTTGAACCTCTGTACACGAAGTTCAATACACTGTGTTACTCGAATGACATGAATAAGAAATGGAATTCAAATCCCGTTTCCACACATATTAAAACCAGTTGAAGAAAACTATCTAGTCTGAGCCTCATATAACCCCGAACACTCTCCATAGGTTCAGGCCTTTGATGAAATTCAATGCGGACCACCATTTCATCTACATCACAGCATGCACTGATGAGCATAAACAACAACTGTAATCATACTACAAGTTGATGGAGGAGGATTTGGAGGAAATCACCAAGGAATGGTTGGCAAACTTCCTCATCCCAACAGACCCCACAGAGATATCTGATATTGACAGTCCCGAAGTAGCGCATGATACCCCTAGACCCAACAAGAAAAAGAAGAATAAAGATGCCCAAGATGTCAGTAGTACCTCTGCAAAGACTACTTCCATCTTCGCAGATCAAGGAGGAGATGACAGAGAGATAGATGGTGCAGAAGTTGAAAAGAATAAAGGTGAGGTTACATCGCCTAGAGACGAGGAGGACCCCTCAAAGAAAAGGAAGTTTTCCCCACTAAAACCCTCATCCCAAAATAAAATGGAAGCCACTAGGACCAAATTTGAGACTACCCTCACATCAGATGACATTGATTTTATTGTAGTAGCCCTGAATGATGCTTCGCTGGAGATAGCAGAGAAGAAAGAAGATAAGTACAAGATAAGCTATGCCTGTTGTATATAGAGGTTGAGAGCCAAGGAGCGGAGCTAGAACAGGTCATCATCACAGTAGAATAATGCCTAGAAGGGCCAGTGAATGATGCAGTGATCCAGGAGTTCATCGAACAAGAGGCCACAACAAAGCAACAAGTTGAAGCAGCTCGAGCCAAGCTCTAGGCATTCGAGGTAGAACTAGGTATACCATAGTGACTTAGGATGAGTCACAGGTGAGTGTTGGGGGCCTGTTGGCCCTTAACCAAGTTTTGGGAGTTTCTTGTTCATGTTGACCTATTTCAGGACTTTGACAACCTGTCATAGGAGGAGTGCAAGATGAAGTGGAGATCACGGGATCTCGACCCACTTTTGAGTCACTTTTGGGTTTTTGGGATAATGTAATGGGATTGGGATGTTGGCCCATGGGTTTTACCCATGTTTAGGCCTATTTTGTAAAGTATAAATAGATGTCTAGGTGAGGTAGGAAGGGTTCGGTGTGCTAAGTGCTAAATGAAAGGTTAAGTGCTAGTATGGATTGTAAGGGCTTTGTGCATTCTGTGTAAGACTTGCAGAGCTGAGTGCAAGTCCTTGTGTGAGACTGTAGAGGGATTTGTGCTGTAACGCAAGGAAGAAGGATCTAGCAAGCTGCGCAGATCTTCTTTCTTATGCAAGGTAAGGGTTTTGAAGGCTTTGTGCTTGTAACCGATTAACTGAAGACAATAAAGAATAAGAGTTAGTGGACATATCCCCAGGGTGGGGGTGAACCACGTAAACACTGTGTTATGTGATTTGTGCTTTGTATTGATGTATTCACATGTTATTTTCTAAGTGCTTTGATATGTTTAGATAGATCTACTTCTGCTTTTTTCTTATGATATATGAGAATATTAGATCTGATCAAGATAGTCATGCTTAGTGCTTGATATGCTCATTACGATCCATTTATATGCTAAGTGCTCAAATACTGTAGATTAGTGCAAATGCTGCGAAGCTCTGTTTTATTAGTGAAGTGAATAGTGATTGCATATCGAGGGACTAATGGTGCTAAGAGCTGTAATAAGTGTTATAATCATAGATCTCTATCCTAGCTAAGGTTGCAGACACCTGAGTCTTGCAACCACCCCTGCCTCTACCTCGGGTGAGACTTCATCTACTTCGTAGGTGTTTCCAAAAGGGCCAGTAGTTAGGGATTTTTTGGTGCGCTATTGTAGCGTTGAACCCTGGGTCTGCCCCTATGCCAACAATCAACTACCACCATGATGAAAGACTTATTTCCCGATTTAGGTAAGCCAACAATGAAACCCATAGAGATATCTCTCCAAATAACAGGTGGAGTTGGAAGTGATTGTAGTGTGCCGGGGGATTTGAATGTTTCTCCCTTGTTGCAGTGAAAAACATCACATTCTTCCACATAAGTGTGAACATCTTGTTTCATACCATCCTAGAAAAAGAAACGTTTGACCCGGTCTAGGTTTTGGTAAACTTTAAGTGCCCAACTGTGGGTGTAGCATGGATATTAGAAAGCACTGTGGATTTAAGTTGTGACTATTTACTTAAATATAGTTGTCCTTTGTAGATAATTTCATCATTGTGCCAAGAGTACCCTGGGGAAACTGGAGAATTGGGTTGCAAAAGTTGGATTAAAAACAAAAGTTTGGGATCTTATAGCCATTCCTAGCGAACAACTTGGAGCCGATCTAGTACAATGAAGGAGAGGCAAAAAAAGGGACCTTGATCTTAATATTTTATTGAAAGAGTGTCAACAACCACATTTTCTTTTCCTTTCTTGTAAATGATCTCATAATCATATTCAAATAGCTTAGTCACCTATTTTTGTTGCTCTGGGGTTGAAGGACGTTACTCTAGAAAATACTTGAGGCTTTGATGATCTGTCTTAATTTGGAAGCATTGCCCCAATAGATAAGGGTGAAAGAGATCCACTGCATGAAAAATAGACAACATTTCCTTTACTGATCCAGGTGGATATCGATGGCCACCCACCTATTCCATTGGCTTGAAAAACAATTTTCCACCTTGGCAGTGTTTCGACATTTTTTTAGGTTCCAAACTTCCAGGGCCATTTTGAGGCCCTAAACAACGTTTTTTGGCATTGACTTGGACTGGTAGAAAATCGTTCTTCTCGTTTAACCTTTCCAACGGGCTATCGTGCGCCTAAAACAAATATCGTATGAAAAAGTTACGACCTTGGGAAGTTGTTGTACTAACTTACCCAAACGAGGCCCACATGACTTTGGGTGCTTCATCTCCTAGGGTTAGGTTTTTGGATGTTTAGGTTTTTTGACATTATTGTTTATTGGAAAAATCCCTTCAAAGCCTCATTGTAATCATGTTCTTGTGAATGAGAACTACTGTCACATATCTTCTCAGAGATAAGCTGCCACCATTCCGACAAGCTTGTTTTCTACTGCAATTTACAGTTTCAACTTATTTCCTTATTGAATATAAAACCAATTTTACTGTATCTCTGTTATTCTGTGTTAAACATATTTTGATAATATGTATTCATTTCATTTTGCTCATAAAATCTGGATCAATTGTATCATAGTGGTTTTCTTCTTGTCGTCTTAATACATGTCCCCAATGAGGTAAGGGTATAAAGAATTGAGTCTCAAGCTTGTTTCTCTTGAGGACAAAATCTCTCGCACACCCAAGTGATCTCTCATGGTAGGATAAAATAAATATGATGGGACATGAGATCCTTTCAAAATGTTGTTTGAGGAATCCCTCATGCAACAAAGGAACGAGATGATGGAGAGTTTCACACAAATCCTTCGACGACTGCCAACAGATGATGCATCTTCCTTGAGCAGAGGCATCGCCCCATTCAAGGTACAAACAAACTTCAATATTCCTATATTTGAAGGTCAGATAGATGCAAATGCTGTACAAAAGTGGTTGAATATAACAGAAGGGTATTTTTCTGTCCATAACTTTTCAAATAGAGAAAATATTACTTTTGTGCTCCCCAAAGCCGTTCCCCATGTCAAATATTGGTGGGAAACTTTCTTTGAGAAAAAGGAAACATATGAACCCTCATTATTTACAGTCGCGACCACTGGAGAATTATCCAGGGATGCTATTAAGGAACAATACTACT
>JASDQU011444019.1:0-23235 GCA_032191745.1 Picea mariana
ACCAAAAGTAATGTAAAGTGTTATGCAAAACAAATTAAGCATATAATAATGAGAAAGGACGTTGTATACCTTGGAATGATCAGGTGAGGTGATAATGTGAGTCTAAATACTAGTGGTGAAGGGTATAATAATGACAAAAGGTGTAGGCAAAAAGGTGCATAGCGTGGTCCTAACAATCACCATGCTAATTCGACCTTGCCTTGGGATCATCACCATATTGGCTCATTACCCTTGATTCCCTGAGTTATCTCCTCACTACTCTCTATTTAGTCAATTAACTGAAGACTAGTTGACTAGTTAACTCAACTAGGTGGCAGTTCACTCCTGTAACTGCCTGAGAGACTAGACTAGGTGGCAATTCACTCCCATAACTGATGGTGTGTGTCTAGATCACTCTATACCATCACTATGGTGCATTGGTTCTCTTCCAGTGTGCATTCATTGAGTTATACAGAGTATATCATGTGTAAATTATTCATTATTCAGAATGGTTAATGAGAATTATTTCATTCTTTCTCTCCTTCTTCTTATTTCTCAAATTCTCTCTGCAAATGTGTGTATTATTGTTTATATATATCTATTCTTTACAGGTTCAACACATTTACATTGTATCAGAGCCGATGGACTGCTAAGCAAAAGCTACACGAAAATTTTTTGCAAGTACAAAAGATTGAAGACATCAGAAAGATGGATTTCCAAAAAGAATTCATTCTTACTCTTTACAACTATTTTGTAAGGAAGGAGAAAATAGTCATTCATCTCCGAACCAAAGGGTTGTACAGTTTAACCTTGAATACAGATACAGAACCGACATCAGCCATAGAAAAATCCAAGCATTTAAATCGCATGGATGAGGCACTCAGAACAATTTGCAGTCTTATCTCTCCGGATCTCCTTTTTCACATATCTTCCCATAAGACTCCCAATGAAGCCTGGACCACCTTGGAAGGGCTCTTTGGAAGTGGGGTGATACGAGTGTTGCTTTGATTTGTTGAGTGTTTTCCATGCATTTTAGTTTAGCACATGAGTCTTGTTGAAAGCTATCACATAATTATTGTTATTTTATTGTGAGGTGAATGGAGCTCATAGAAAAATAGAGATAGATGGATCTTCATCATTTGGATCACTATATGTGCATATCACACACACCTATGTTCCACCAAAACTACAAATTTCCTTTTTACAATTTTGGACTAGGCAAGTAAGCTCTTCTAAGATTGAGCAGCCCACATATCAACAACTTGTATAAGTTTTTTCAATATGTTCAACCATATTTTATCAAATAAAGTATTTAAGGGTATCACTCTTCGCAATAGAGGATGAGGTGATAGAAAATATCAACACTGGCAACAACCTTTAGCAATTCAAGTCGACATAAAAGCAATTGGGTGAGATGAAATTCCTAGTTTCATTTCAGATCTATTGGAACATGCCAAAAACATGAAATCAATCCACAAATGTTAACAAAGGATGGAGTGAATTAACCTAGATGAATTTTCTCTAATGGTGATGAATCTAGCGAAAGTATGTGTAAGGTATGGATGATGCATATTCTCCAATATTTGTCAGGATACTATGAATAGATTTTCCCTTACCTGACATAAGAGCATCAGTAAATTCAAAGATAATTTTGAGTAATGATCTCATGGGTGTAGGAGGAAAATCCATAATATTAAGTCCTTTGTTTTTTTGTTGACAGGGGTGTTCAGAAGGCTTGTTGGGTCATATGATATGAATCATGAAATGAATGATATGCTTCCCTTCCTAATCAAGTTCTCAACTTATTTTAGTTGGGTATTAGGATGTTTTTTGAAAAAAAAGAATGATCAACGATTTTATATCTCTAGATGGTTGGACCTTGATTTGGTCATTTTCAGGGTGCTCAATTTTATGTCAAAATTGCTTATGAGATAGCATCAATGATCCCTTTTGAAATATATATCAAGCACTAAAAAATGAGTTTAAACTGTAAATACTTCCATGATTTCTCCATAACTTTAGGTGCATGAGGAAATAGAAAAATCCACAGCAATCGACTATTTTTCGTTTTGTCTTGCATAACCAAAGAGATGATCAGAGAGAAATTAAATCTTGTTAGTATGGATCAGATTTTGTTGTGAGCATGTATGGATAATAAGATCCTATATAAATATAGGGTGTTATGTCCTAATTGTGAAACATGAATTGATTTCCCACCGATATATCTCCCTTGACGGGAGCATTAAAGTTGCAACAAGGAACTTCTAAGTGCAGAAAATAGTGTATTTCTTTAGTCCGATAACAGGGAGCTATAGTGAGAAGGGAGGTGCTTAAAAATTGAGTGATTGTGCATTAAAATTGAGTGATGTCAAATTTTAATGTCGATCCATTCATTTTCTCTAAAATTGAGCTATTTTAGAGAAAATGAATGGATCGACATTAAAATTTGACATAATTAGGGTATGTCGAGTCTATGGAGAGAACAGATTCATTCAGATAAGAATAAGAGTGAGTATTTTCAAGAACTCTTTCGCTCAGGAGAAGATAGTAACGAAGACTGTAAATATTTAAATTTTGTTTCAAAATTCCCAAAGGGGATTAAAAAATATTTAGAAATTAAGCCCCTCTCTAGTTGACTGCATGGATTTGATTGTGAACAGGTTAATCGTGAGTGACCAGGGATCTCAACAAGGGGAATAATTTAGTGCATCCTCTCCCATCATAGATTTGTTCTTTCAAATAGGAGAATGGGGGAACTGTTAGTCTTTTGTCTTGTTCATTTCCTTATTCGAGCAAAAAATCATAGCAGACCTCTTAAAAAAATATTTGAATATATGACAATATTCTACATTAATAGATTAAATGTTGTTATGTACAATGAGAAAGAGACTAATTTTATAACCAAAGTTATTTTAAACACCTTATAGTATAAAAGAAATAAATAAATGAAATAAAACAAACTAGCCTAATCTACCCTACTCATGTCCTATGTTGGCCAAGCACACGATCAAATAAACATGTAATGTCAGTGCAACCATCCATGCAGCCTCAAACCTGCAATTATATATTCACGCAGCATAAAGTAGAGTGATACCAGATATCATATTAAAGACACTACATCATTGAAATTTTTACCAAAGATATTATAATCACTTGACATGGGAGAATAAGGTGATAAACCAGTCTGTAATTGAAACTTAATTACATCGAGATGTGTGGAAAATGGATCATAGGATGGGTGTGAGAGATAACAGCTGAGGATTTGATTTTACCTGAAACCTCCCCAGAGAGTATCAAATGCCATGATGAGAAACACAATGTTGCTATTATTTCCAGGAAATGCATTAAAACAATAAGGTTCCAAAATATCTATAGGTCTTAACTAAAGGGCCCACTCATCATGGTGAGATATCTCATACATAGAATTCAATTTATTAATAAAACCAGTATCCCACAATCCCTTAGGGTTGTCATTAAGAACAGTGTAAAATCCATCATAAAAATCGTCGGGGTAGTCATCAACAATACGGGCTTTAAAAAGGCTATCTCTTTCGAAAGAGAGTTTAGAGTGAACCTTGAATATTTGGGAAGCATGGGGATTTATCTCTTGATGGAAAATATTCATAAAACTTATTTCATGTCGTGGAAAAGGCACATGGTGCAAAAGGTTATCCTTCTCAAGGGAAGAGAAGATATGCTCCATTTTGTCTGCATTTTTGCCTTATGTCGACCCATATGGATTTGGCTCTGTGGGGATTAAATGAGCAAAGTCACAGACTACTGCAATAAGATATGTATCATCATAATATTTAGGATGGTTGACCAAGTAATTCAAGAATGTAGTAGGGTCAAGCATGTTTCCAAGGGAGAAATGTTCTTGGAATACATGATCTTTGGATGGTGGGATGTGGGTGAAAGGTTTGACTCTTAACTCATCAGCATCTGAAGGGTAAAAAATGTGGTGGCTAAGATTTTCCCCACCAACTAATTCTTCCTTCTCAGGGTGACTCAAAGGTCATGCCTCAGAAAGTGCAATGCATATAACATTGATTCCCTCTTTCCAAGTTATCTGGTTGGCGATGTTGTTTCGCTTCTCAAGAGGATATAAGCAAGCGTTAAGGACATACTCATAGTTGAGACATAGAGGTGGTTCGCAAGCCACTCATTGGGGAGAAGCAAGTATATAACTCAAAACTTTGGTAGACACCTTCCTATTCAATGTTAATTAGGGTAACCGTAGTAAGATCAACACAAGGGTTATATGTGAGAGAAATTAACTTCATCGTAGCTTTACCTCAAAAACAAGTGATTCTATGGAGCTCCACATGTGTTTCATTAATGACATGAGGATCATCCCTTTCTTGTTATTTCATGATTTCTACAAGTAAGATGTCATCTACTTCAGTCTGATGATCTTTGTTAATAGGTGAAGGTAGTAAATTATCATTAGGGTTCGGACAACAAGGGGAATCAAGGATGATCCTAGATATATAGGGATCAGAAAAAATCATGATATCATGAGAGACATTGGGCATTTCTTGGGTGAAATATTAGGAGAACGTTTCGACATAATTAATGGGAGTATCATAGATAAACTCAGCCTACTCCATTACTGAAAGCAGTAGAGACTCTACAAAAGCATAATAGTTTCCCTCAAGTTCTTTCATAGCATTCCCCTCCTCTTCTTGCAATGTCATAGATGAACTAGAATGATCAGAACCTAACATAACCATCAGTGTAACCTGAAGTGGCTCATTATCCAATGCACCTACTTCTCCCCTTCTATATTCAAGGGAATTCGAAGAAGACTAGTCATCAATATGAGCTTATTCTTCAGTATTGGGGAGAAACAGAGGTATGGAGGGGTGAGAGAATGCATATAAATTCTCCAGAAAAATATGCTCTCTAAAATCATATTCCACCAAGGTGAAGAAAAACATGAATGTGTGTTCTTCAACTAGGTCAGAAGTATCCCTATCATTAGTATGCACGGTGGTGTCATGATATAGTTCAGGTTTAGTCTCTATTAGTTGATTTTTCTCATTGAAATCGCAAGTAAACATGGCAAAAAATCATCAACGGGAGGTATATCTTCTAGACGAAACCTATATATAATTCATTTAAATATCAGGGAGAAATCGTTCAGGGATTCATCTTGTTTCTTCCTCAGCTTGAGTATCTCATCACACAACTCATCATAATTATAATTTGTAAAGGCATCAAAGAAATCACGAGTGAATCATTCCCATGTATGGATGGAAGCATCTTGCAAGTTCTTGCATCAACCTTTTACTCAACCTTTGAAAGTAATGGTAAACAATCTACAAATGACACCCTCATGGTGAATATTGTGAGAATAAAAGTTCCAACAAAACTGAACAATATGCTTTGAGGTAGATGTTTTTCCCTCACCATTGAATTCAACCCGTGACAAGAGATCTATCAAATTTCTAGGAGTGTTGGGAGGTACAGGACCAAAAATGTATCTTTGTAAATGGATTTGGGAAGGAGTCATGGATAATAGTTAAGAAAAATTAACACAACAGACTCCAAGGGATCATCTTGTCTTTTCTCCCTCCTAGTGCCATTTTGTTAATACGAGGAAAAATCCCAACGTCAACATGAGGGAGAATTTCCATATGGTAGGTCCCAATTAAATCCACTCTCTCATTTGAATAGAAACCTCTAACGATATATGGGACCGGTTACCACTAACTAAATGAATTTCTCTCTGAAGAGAGACTCCATCTAAGCTAGGCTAAATCCTAAATGTAGAATTGTTCTAATATGATAGTGCAATCCTACATTAAAGAGGAGTTAAAATCATATTCTAGTAGTAGCAGAACAAATTATATATGTATAACTTAATGTGCAAAACATAAGTAGTTCTAATTTTACAAACTCAAATCATATTACATACTTTTTTGCATAAATATGTTCATAAGCATGTTCCTGTTATTGAATTCATGATTCATTTACAATTATTCTCTACAAATGACAATTGACAAGAATAGAAAAATGAAACACTTGCAGAAAACAATCACCAACAGTGCACAATTGAATAAATGAATCATGAAGTTTCTAGCTATTATCCTCCCTCAAAGAAATAGTTCGATTTCAGGAATACAAAAATAAGAAGAGAGATTTCCTATCTGTCTTTGAGTCTAATGAATAATTATACAACACCCAATTTCAGCTCTCTAGCCCCCCGCTCTTTTCCACGTTACATAAAATTTATTTTATACTTAAAGGTCGATTATTGACGTTCATAATTACAAGATTTTTCAATTACTAATGCTACACCTTCCCTACTCTTCTGGTTCCCATTACATTTTGGATTTTTTGAAACATAGAGAAATAATAACATAATATTCCTTCCTACTATGACCTCATTGGGAAGGAGAGAAACTCTAAAGCTTTGATGGTGAAGGGATCTCCCTATGAAAATTTGGTCTAGATGATGACCAACTATAGGAAAACATGTTCATTGATCACAGACCTATTACGAGGGTTCATGTGAACTAGATTTCCTAGAAGGAGACACGTGTCTTCCCTCCAATCTTACCCCTTTGCGAACACGAATAGCTATTGACCTTTATTTTCTTGTCTCTTTCTTGCAGCAATGTCATGACTTGGCTATTGATATGGACGGACCTTAGTTTGAACTTTGTATTACTATCATCTTTCCATCGGCATCCTTCATTCTCTAATAATAGGTGCTCTGATACTTGCGAAAACAAGTGAAGTTCCATGTTGGCCCTGTGCGGTCGAATCCTGATAGTTCCTCCTAGTGTAAATAGCCAAGAAAATGAATAAAATAATCCTACTACTGCAACTATGAAAGATTGTGCTCTACCCATCTCTTTTCCAAACAATGAAGTCTCCCTACCCCTTTCTTCCTTTATAATATTTCAGGTGATCTCTTTGATGCATGACGATGAGACATGAGTGTTTCTATCATTGTCTTGCTCAGTTTTTTCCTGCTTGAAAGGACACTTCTATTATTAATTATCTTGAGTCTGTATGATTTTTTAAGCACCGGTGGTTGCAATTTTTCTTTAATCGGATTCTTCTGAAAAATGGCTTGTGGGTCATGGGTTCACGAGTAAATCTTCAAGCCGGCTTGGAAATATCGAATAGGTTTAATCACCGCGAGGTTTTGAGAGGACATTACGGAACTTCGGGGGGCATATGGTTCGCAGTGCAGGGTTGGAATGAGATTTTGGGCGTTGCTAACTTTGTGGTAGATAAATTTGCGAAGGCAAGTACCCAAAAAGGATGGAATCCGCTATGGTGGGGCTGCAGGGAAAATCATAAGCGTTGGGTTTGTGCAGCCTGTGGGTTTGCGGGATTTTGGAGGATTGTTTCTTGGATCTCTTTAGTGACTTCCACAAGGTTGCATGCCCGCAATCAACAATGGTCACGTCCACGGCTCGTGAATCATGGTAATGATTGCATACAAGTTTCATAGTGTTTAACAAACGGTTGCATCCCCGTAGGCCTAAACCAATGAAATTGATTCAATGTATCCATGTGCATGGCTCCTTTAATCCTACAGGAAAACTTTTCCACTGTTAATTTACATAGATATTCACCCATTACTGGTGATCCTACTAATCTTCGATCTGCAACTTCCGTTCTGGCTATTCATTCTTAGTTTGTAGATGAATAATATTGTTATCCCTGCATAAACACATGAAAACATAAACTCATCTTTCATAAAAGTTTTACATGCATTTCAATACCTATTTGTCCAATCAATTTCATTGAATTATATTTCATCAAGACTGAACCCACATCATTGAAATTCCAACAGCATATCCTTCTCCTTATTTATCCTAGTTATATATTCACATCACAACCTTAACCTTTTATCATTACTTGAACGTATGGTACTGTGGTTATGTTAGTTGTTGTGAGATTCAGATTGGGTACTCGGGAAGGAGCCATGCAGTCTCACGATAGTGATCATTTACCTTTCGAAGGTGAGTATCTAATTTGTCCTCATAAGTAGGGAGCATGGGTTAATGACATGTATATCCTGTCCATTAGATTTTGGATATAAGGATTTCAGATTAACCCCCCACCCCTCATATGAGTTGTTCATAGGATCATAGGTTGAGAGAGAATTTCTATGATTATGAGAGCTAGTGTTGAATCTACCTTTCCTATGGTCTTAGCTGGTGAAAATTGATTTGGAAGAAAGGTATCCCATATTTGTTCAGATCCAGGAGAAATAAGCAATATGATGGTGGATGGGACAGGATGAATTTTTTGGGAAAAGAGAAGCAGGCCACAAATTGAAGTATTGTAAATTCCAAAATTTGATTCACCAAGTTCAAACAGCCCAATAGGAGAATTTCATTTCTTCCATATTAGAGATTTGAAAAGAAGAGATTGGCTTCTAGTTATCACATAATTCATTTATTATGGACTTCTTTATTATGGGCAGATCTCAGGTTCGTTTAAGACATGTCGATTAACCAGGTTGGTTGGGAAAAGAGGTGCATCACTATGTGGACTATGTCATCCATTTAGCCGCATATATCTAATGGGTGACCTGGTAGTTGATCGGGCTATTGATGGAGTACCAAAATATCATTCAGTTATAGGCGGGGTTGTAATATGAAGTCTTTTAACAATTTGTTTTCTAAATGAGGGTAGGATATCAATATTGTATTCAATAGTATAGGTTTCACAATAGGTTCCTCAAGGATTAGTGTTTCCCAATTGCTTACACTTACACTTCTATCTCTGTAGGTTAAGGAAATCTAAGCAAGGTAGGATTATAAGTGGTTTAGGTATCCAGATGAAAAATTAATGTGGCCCCCATTTATTTTATCTCACAAGAGCCTAAAATAAAAGGAGGACTTATTATGACCACAACACCAAGTTATAGTAGAATTTCATCTATAGTTATTTTGTGTATTTAGGGATCATATGGGAAAATATGAATTTTTGGTGAAAACATGGGGATAGGTTGTTGGCATATTTACAGGCAAAGTGTGCTTGTCATTGATGGCAAGATCAGAATGTGCATCGATGGCAGAATAGGAACACCATAAGCTTAAGTGAAGAAGCAAACAGTGTGCAATCCAAGCTCAGAGAGGAATAGTGCAGAGTTGCATGTAGAGCGCAAGGACTCGCAGGAGGAGCAAAGGTCAAGACCATGGAACACTTAGAAAATATTCTAAGTCAAAGAGAACAGATATCAAGCATCAGATCTGAGCATGAGGATCGACCGTCATTGGATCCAGAAGAAAGTGCACGAACTTTAAGTGTAAGGTGAACTGGGATTACAAAGTCCCGAAAGTAGGGGGATCATCCATCATCGAGGAGGACATGTGGAAGCAGATGAGGAGTGTCACAGAATCGTGAATTGGGACAACTGCGTCGAGCAGTCCGCAGATATCGCAAAATCTTGATGGCAATCTGGACTGTAGATCCAAGAAGGACACGTGGCAAGAGACCAACATTTCGCTGACTGAAGGGTCAAAGGAAGGAGGTGCTCTAACCTCCAAAGTTGCGAAACGCAAAATCGTGACATGATCTGAGTCGTCTGATCGAGGAGAGATTTGGACCGTTGATTGTCCAGGGAGACAAGACGCGAAGTCGTGAAACACAAAATCGCGAAAGGAACTGAGTTGTCAGATCGAGGAGAAATCTGGACCGTCGATCCAAGAAAGACACGTGGCAAGAGATCATCATTTCGCTAACTGAAGGGTAAAATAAATGAGGTTCTCTAACCTCCAAAGTCATGAAACGTGAAATCACAACATGATCTGAGCCGTCAAATCGAGGAGAGATCTGGACCATTGATTGTCCAGAGAAACGAGACACGAAGTATAAGTTTTCAAAGAAGAGATCTTGACTATTAAATCACCAAGGATTTGGTCCATTGATCTAGCAAGCGAAGCGCTCGAATATTTGGCCTGTGGTCATAGCCAAGGTCACATCGTCAAAGGATGAAGGGAGGAGCTAGCACGTTGTTAAGCTCCATTTCGGAGATCACTAGTTGGGAGATACAAGGCAACTCGCAGCAGGAGTTCGCGATATGTGAAATCGTGATGCACCCCTCTTGCTTGGCCCTTGGTCACATCCAAGGTCACATTGTCGAAGGATTAAGGAAGGAGCTAGCACGTCGCTGGGATCCACATTGGAGATCGCCAAGATTGCCAAGTGCCCTATTGAATAAGCACTTGGTCACAGCTCGGTCATGTGAGAGGAAGAAGCTAGCCCAGCTAAGCTCCATTTCAGATATCATGACTTGGGAGAGTCGATATGTCTCATACCAAGATCCCTGAGGTCGCGAGTCATGAAGCGCCTTTTTATAGGCGAATGGTCACTGCCGGTGGTCACGTGAATGGAAGGGGCTTAGCCAAAAGAGCTAGCGCCCACTATGTAGTTTTTCGTAGAAAGGGAAAAGGTGCCAAGAGCATGAGCACGCAGAGGTTCTTTGGGGAACTGCCAGAACCACTGATTGCTTCTGCATAGAGAATTCGAAGAGGCTTCAGGGTGATCGACAGAGAAGACAAAGAGTCTCGACTACCAGATAAGCCAAGGAATCTTAGGATAATGTCCAGTGATGATGAAGAGATTCGGTAATGACAGAGAAGACAAAGAGTCTCGACTGCCAAAGAGGCTAAGGAATCTCAGCATAACGACCACTAATGATGAACTCACAGGCAACAGAATTGCCAGAGAAGATGAAGAGTTGCCATGATTATCATGAGATGACTTGATGTGAGAAAGGTAAGAAAAACTGGAAGGGAATGCAATCCTACTACTGCTCTATGCGTGAGGAAGGAGGAGTTGCAGTGACCAATCTGTGGGGTAGAACAGTGTCATTGTAAAGAGCATGCAGAGACATTGCGCATGAGGTATGCAGAAGGTGCACAAAGAGGATAAAAACACAGAACAAAGAATATATGTTTTCTTCTGTTGAGAGTGATTAATGCAAGGAAAATCAGGAGGTGTGCAACAACTAAAACGCAGAGAAGAGGCATAGCACATAGTATATAAATGCATATCTGAGAAATAAAGAGCAAGTCAAGGTGCGCGTGCATAGACAGAGCAGAAGAATAGAAAGATCAAAGAAGAATGCGACTAGGAAGACATTGATGCAGGCAGAGCATATCAGTGTAGCAGTACAGTGATGAGACTGGTAAGCTATAGATAAACATTGTTGTTAGCGATATCATCTAGCGCCATCGGCGAAATCTTCACAGAAGGGCTTCATCGGCATATCAGGAATCGAGATATCGAAGATCCCGTGCACAAGGAGTTTGTGCATTTTGAAACCGCGAATCTCGAAACTCCGATGGGGAGTTGGACTGCGGTCACATGGAGCGATGGTCACATTGACCAGGAGTTATATCTAGCAGGGGCAAATGCACAAAGGAGCGCATCGGGGATCGGTATATTGTGAGTCTTGAGGACTTGCACATTTCGACATCAAAAAGTTTTAAACCCCGACAGCGGAGTATAAGGCTACGGTCTTATAGGGAGGCGGTCACGTGGACCAGGCGCAGCCAAAGGGCTAAGGCTGAAGTGCATCAGGGATCGAAGGATCGGGATTCCTAAGGACAGGTGCACATTGACATTGCAAACATCGAAACCCCGATAGGAGTGGAATAAGGTCGCGGTCACGGGGATTGGTCATATGAGTGGGAGCTGAGCCGGGAGGGCCAGTACGTGGAAGTGCTCATAGGAGAATCGGGGATCGGGGATTCACGAGGACAGTGGTTGGTGGCAACAGAAAGTCCAAAACCCCGAAACCCCGATATAGAGTCAGGGATCACCCTGGCTAGGTGCAGAGGCTGAGAGGAAAGTCAGAAGGACCTGTGGATCAAGTTTGCACAGTGATTCCTGAAAGGAATCTAAAGAGCCGCTCAGCTCAAAAGAGGGGATTTAAAACGATCCTGAGAGAAGGAAGGCACGGTGATGTCCCAGGTACTAATTCGATGTGGGCTAAATCCCAGTAGCTGCCAAGAATGAATGAAGAAAAGATAGGGTTGTTGAGGCCTCGCCTCGATCATTAATTGCAAGGCATGGAGGGTCTGACTAGCAGTCTGCTCAGGAGGGTCCTGTGTACCCATTCTTCTAGAGAAGCCAGGCCCGATTTCGCGACCAGCCGAAGAAGGTCTACACACGCTAGCTCGGCATTTAAATGGCTCAGCTACTCCCCTTGCTGGAGCCGTGCGCAGTTAAGATGGTGTTTGTCATGGGCGCACGATCGTCATGAGTTTGCATGGGCAGACTGTCAGAAGCCATGCAGACGCAATTATTTAATGCAGCATCTTGTTTTTGCTGCTGTGGTGGTTTTTGAGTATATGTAGGCATTTTCGCCATTTTTGTAAGGTATCGATGGTTGAGCGGAGCTCCCGGTTGTAAAACTTTAATGAAGCACTGTTTTCTGGTTATTTCTAGACTTCTGAGACTTCTTGCCTGATGAATGCCAGTTTATTTACATCTTTGTTATACTGTGTTAGAGAAGCTCGGAATTGGAGGATCCAGTCAAGTTGTAGCTGTTATAGGATGATGTTGTAATGGATCACTGTAATAGTTGCGGAGTCTCTAACTGGTTCTTTTGAATTCCTTAACGCTGAATGACTTGGAATTGGAGGATCCAGTCAAGTCCCCTTTCAGTTTCTTGAGAACCTGAACCAAGAGGATCTTGCATTCAGAGTCTTTCTTCTGCAAACTGCTGTAAGCCTGTTGCCCAGAGCTATTTGTTAACCTTTCTTACTAAGTCTTCCACCTGCTCATCTTTTAATCAACCCACTGGCTGAAGTTAGGATTCCAGACCTCCTTTGTTCTTTACGTACCAGATCCAGTCCCCGAGTTAGAGTGATATCTCCTCGAGTCTCTACCCATTTGATCGTCCATTTATTAAATCGTGACATTAAACTGATGGGTGTTGGGCTCTGCTCCTACAAGCAATCCAGGAGTGACTTCCAGCGCTGACATTTCTGGCACCATTGTCGGGGACAAAGTTGAATATTTTCCCTGGGCAGAATGACAACGATCAACTGATTCTGAAGGTGCATTAGAAATCAAAATTATTTAGATTTCTACTGCACCTGACGACTCCACTGTGGCGACTCCATTGTTTCCACTTTACTGTTTTAGTTGTGGCCACTGTTCGCACACCTGAAAGCTGACCCAGAGGAGATTTCTCGAGAAGGTTTAAGCGGCTGCTTTCTCAGCCTCAGAAGTTTCCTGGGGTGACGATAATGTTAAGATCTGGCATTTGATGGTGAACAAGGACCGCGCATATTTGAAGCTTCGCATCTTTCACCTAGCGACTCCATGATTCAAGGATCAATTGGCGACTCCACTGGTTCGATATGGAGGAAATCCTGGCTTGAAGGTTTGCTCCTTTTAATTTTTCTGATATTCCTGGTTTTCTTAATGTTGTCCCCTCTATGTATGAATGGGGCGATTATTTGCCCAGATTTAGAGAGCATG
The DNA here is from genome assembly GCA_032191745.1 of Picea mariana. Taxonomy (NCBI): domain Eukaryota; kingdom Viridiplantae; phylum Streptophyta; class Pinopsida; order Pinales; family Pinaceae; genus Picea; species Picea mariana. The sequence continues at coordinate 13,450 of JASDQU011444019.1, forward strand.
AAGAGGACAATCCTGCTCAGCACCTCAGTGAGTTTCATGAACTCATGCATCAGTGGGAGATACATCATGAGGATGTATTACTGAAAATGTTCATGTTCTCGTTAGCAGGGGATGCGTGTAAATGGTATCATTCTTTACCCCCTGCTAGCATTTCTTCACTCAGTGAATTCCACGCAGCTTTCACCGCCTATTGTCAGAGGCTGTATCCCCCTGAGTTAATTTTTCATAATTGTTGTGAGGGATACCACAAATCTATACAAGAGAAAGTTGTTTCTGACGTAAGCTATGGGGAGGATCCTGATGACCTGGGTCAGGAATCAGTCCTTTCTCCTCCCCATTCTTCTGCTTCGGGTGAAGTTATGGAACTGATAAAATCTATCACTACCAGACTTGACAGGTGGGAAGCTGAGCGAGGTGCAGAGGATTTTCCACCCTTTGAAGAAGATGATTTGGGTATCTCTACAATGAATGATTATGAAGATCCCAGGGATGAAGGAGACTCTTCGGGCGGAGTTATGGAACTGATAAAATCTATCACTGCTAGATTTGACAGGTGGGAAGTTGAACAATGTGATGAGGATTTCCCATCCTTTGAAGCAAAGGCCCTTAGCAGCTCTATTGAGGGTGATTATGGAAAAATATTTCCCACGAGGCCTGTTTATGGTCATTGTGAATCTGACCCATGGGAGAGCCAAGAAGAAGAAATCCTCCCAGATATGATTATGTCTGATGAGGGCTGTAAGGATAGAAGACTGGGGGAGGAAGTTGCTCTGAGTATATCTCTCATTGCCCAACATGCAAGGTTAAAATCTGAGGACAATGGGGAGGATTTTCCAGTCTCTAAGGAAGATGTTCTAGATGGCTCTCTCGAGGAGAATATTGAAGATCCCGTAAGCGCATTAACATCTGTCCCTGATGATCTTGCTGTCTCAGATCAAAGCGATGAAGTGGTAGTTGGGGAAGAGGATTGTTCTCTTTTTCTTCATGAGATTTCCCATGATGTATTTACATTCGGGATTGAAAAGGAGGATCTGGAGATCGTTCCTTTTTTGCAAGATGAAGAAGTCTGGTGCTCACCTAGCTTTAACGACTATTCAGTTGAGGAGCAACAGAGCCCCACATCGTAGATTGATGACCTGGGTAGGAGCCAGCCCGTGTATGACAGCTATGAATCAGGTTCTGAGCTGGACACCCAGAACTTCCAAGAGAAGACTGTCGAGCCTTCTCCTCTGTTCACAAATGAAAGACAGTGCCAGGAAATCAGCCCCCCTGAGCAGCAAATTGAAAAGCAGAGCTCTCCCACAGGTCCTATCTATGATGATTATGACTCTGACCCTTGGGAGAGCCAAGAAGAGGTACCAGAAGAACTAGAGGAGTAGTCAAAGATGCATTTTAAAGACTGCACAGAGCCAGCCAGCGAGCAGCCACCGCCTGAGATCAATCAGCCTATGTCAACTGTCCACCCACCTGTGCTTACCATAGATATTCGACCACACATCCACAACTGTTTAGTAGAGGAGGCTACCTGTCGCCAATTTTTTGGAGTTTGCCACTGGTCCTATGAGCCTGTGAAGGAATACATGGAGTTGCATTTCCTTCATAAATTGGAGCTGCCCTATTTCATCTCAACTTCATCCTGTAAGGAGGGGTTGAAGAGTGTAACTGTTCTGTTGTCATGGTTACACCACCTATTTGTAATCATCGACAGAAGGAAGCAGCTTCCATTCAGGAAGTTACTTGATTGGCTATGGTGGAAATTTGCTTTCACCTAGCCTCACGTACAAAGTATATTAGTATTAGGCTGTACATAAATAAGCTCCTTTGAGCATGTATGTTTATTTTACTTATCAGCATGTATTTTCAGCAGGTTGTTTCGAGCTTGACTCCATAGCCCAACAAAAAGGCGACTGGAACTGCAAAAGGAGTTCTTAGAGCATCGCAGGGACGAATCTATCCCTCATGGAGCCTAACGTTAGCGATAATTCTTGTTAGCGATATCATCTAGTGCCATCGGCGAAAGCTCCACAGAAGGGCTTCATCGGCATATCGGGAATCGGGATATCGAAGATCCCGTGCACAAGGAGTTCATGCATTTTGAAACCGCGAATCCCGAAACTCCGATGGGGAGTTGGACTACGGTCACATGGAGCGATGGTCACATTGACCAGGAGTTATAGCCAGCAGGGGCAAATGCACAAAGGAGCGCATCGGGGATCGGTATATCGTGAGTCCTGAGGACTTGCACATTTCGACATCAAAAATTCTGAAACCCCGAGAGCGGAGTATAAGGCTATGGTCTTATAGGGAGGCGGTCACGTGGACCAGGCACAGCCAAAGGGCTAAGGCCGAAGTGCATCGGGGATTGGAGGATCGAGATTCCTAAGGACAGGCGCACGTTGACATTGCAAACGTCGAAACCCCGATAGGAGTGGAATAAGGTCGCGGTCACGGGGATTGGTCATATGAGCGAGAGCTGAGCCGGGAGGGCCAGTACGTGGAAGTGCTCATCGGAGAATCGGCGATAGGGGATTCATGAGGACAGCGGTTGGTGGCAGCAAAAAGTCCGAAACCTCGAAATATCGATATAGAGTCAGGGATCACCATGGCTAGGTGCAGAGGCCGAGAGGAAAGTCATAAGGACCTGTGGATCGGGTTTGCACAGTGATTCCCGAAAGGAATCTAAAGAGTTGCCTCAGCTCAGAAGAGGGGATTTAAAATGATCCTGAGAGCAGGAAGGCACGGTGATGTCCCAAGTACTGATTCGATGTGGGCTAAATCCCAGTAGCTGCCAAGAATGAATGAAGAAAAGAGAGGGTGGTTGAGGCCTCGCCTCGATCATTAATTGCAAGGCATGGAGGGTCTGACCAGCAGTCTGCTCAGGAGGGTCCTGTGTACCCATTCTTCTAGAGAATCCAGGCCCAATTTTGCAACCAGTCGGAGGAGGTCTACACACGCAAGCTCGGCATTTAAATGGCTCAGCTACTCCCCTTGCTGGAGTCGTGCGTAGTTAAGATGGCGTCTATCATGGGCGCACGATCGTCATGAGTCTACATGGGCAGACTGTCAGAAGCCATGCAGACGCAATTATTTAATGCAGCGTCTTGTTTTTGCTGTTGTGGTGATTTTTGAGTATATGTAGGCATTTTTTCCATTTTTGTAAGGTATCGATGGTTGAGCGGAGCTCCCGATTGTAAAACTTTAATGAAGCACTGTTTTCTGGTTATTTCTAGACTTCTGAGACTTCTTGCCTAATGAATGCCAGTTTCTTTACATCTTTGTTATACTGTGTTAGAGCAGCTCGGAATTGGAGGATCCAGTCGAGTTGTAGCTGTTATAGGATGATGTTGTAATGGATCACTGTAATAGTTGCGGAGTCTCTAACCGGTTCCTATGATTTCCTTAACGCTGAATGACTTGGAATTGGAGGATCCAGTCAAGTCCCCTTTCAGTTTCTTGAGACCCTGAACCAAGAGGATCTTGCATTCAGAGTCTTTCTTCTGCAAACTGCTGTAAGCCTATTGCCCAGAGCTGTTTGTTCACCTTTCTTACTAAGTTTTCCACCTGCTCATCTTTTAATCAACCCACTGGATGAAGTTAGGATTCTAGACCTCCTTTTTTCTTTACGTACCAGATCCAGTTCCCGAGTTAGAGTGATATCTCCTCGAGTCTCTACCCATTTGATCGTCCATTTAATAAATCGTGACATTAAACTGATGGGCGTTGGGATCTGCTCTTGCAAGCAATCCAGGGGTGACTTCCAGCGCTAACATTTCTGGCGCCGTTGCCGGGGACGAAGTTGAAGATTTTCCCTGGGTAGAACGACAACGATCAACTGATTTTGAAGGTGCATTAGAAATCAGAATTATTAAGATTGCTACTGTGCACCTGGCGACTCCACTGTGGTGACTCCATTGTTTCCACTTTGTTGTTTCAGTTGTCGCCACTGTTGGCACACCTGAAAGCTGACCCAGAGGAGCTTTCTCGAGAAGGTTTCAGCGACTGCTTTCTCAGCCTGAGAAGTTTCCTGGGGTGACGATAATGTTAAGATCTGGCCTTTGATGGTGAAAAAGGACCAAGCATATTTGAAGCTGTGCATCTTTCACCTGGCGACTCCATGATTCAAGGATCAATTGGCGACTCCATTGGTTCGATATGAAGGAAATCCTGGCTCGAAGGTTTGCTCCTTTTAATTTTTCTGCTATTCCTAGTTTTCCTAATGTTGTCCCCTCTATGGATGAATGGGGTGATTATTTGCCCAGATTTAGAGAGCATGAAGAGGACAATCCTGCTCATCACCTCAGTGAGTTTCATGAACTCATGCATCAGTGGGAGATACATCATGAGGATGTATTACTGAAAATGTTCATGTTCTCGTTAGCAGGGGATGTGCGTAAATGGTATCATTCTTTACCCCCTGCTATCATTTCTTCACTCAGTGAATTCCATGGAGCTTTCACTGTCTATTGTCAGAGGTTGTATCCCCCTGAGTTAATTCGTCATAATTTTTGTGAGGGATACCACAAATCTATACAAGAGAATGTTGTTTCTGACGTAAGCTGTGGGGAGGATCCTGATGACCTGGTTCAGGAATCAGTCCTTTCTCCTCCCCATTCTTCTGCTTCAGGCAAAGTTATGGAACTGATAAAATCTATCACTCCCAGACTTGACAGGTGGGAAGCTGAGCGAGGTGCAGAGGATTTTCCACCCTTTGAAGAATATGATTTGGGTATCTCTACAATGAATGATTATGAAGATCCCAGGGATGAAGGAGACTCTTCGGGCGAAGTTATGGAACTGATAAAATCTATCATTGCCAGATTTGACAGGTGGGAAGCTGAACAATGTGATGAGGATTTCCCATCCTTTGAAGCAGAGGCCCTTAGCAGCTCTACTGAGGGTGATTATGGAAAAATATTTCCCACGGGGCCTGTTTATGGTCATTGTGAATCTGACCCATGGGAGAGCCAAGAAGAAGAAATCCTCCCAGATATGATTATGTCTGATGAGGGCTGTAAGGATAGAAGACTAGGGGAGGAAGTTGCTCTGATTATATCTCTCATTGCCCAACATGCAAGGTTAAAATTTGAGGACAATGGGGAGGATTTTCCAGTCTCTAAGGCAGATGTTCTAGATGGCTCTCTCGAGGAGAATATTGAAGATCCCGTAAGCACATTAACATATGTCCCCGATGAGCTTGATGTCTCAGATCAAAGTGATGAAATGGTAGTTGGGGAAGAGGACTGTTCTCTTTTTCTTCATGAGATTTCCCATGATGTATTTACATTTGGGATTGAAAAGGAGGATCTAGAGATCGTTCCTTTTTTGCAAGATGAATAAGTCTAGTGATCACCTAGCTTTAACGACTATTCAGTTGAGGAGCAGCAGAGCCCCACATCACAGATTGATGACCTGGGTAGCAGCCAGCCCGTGTATGACAGCTATGAATCAGGTTCTGAGCTGGACACCCAGAACTTCCAAGAGAAGACTGCCGAGCCTTCTCCTCTGTTCACAAATGAAAGATAGTGCCAGGAAATCAGCCCCCCTGAGCAGCAAATTGAAAAGCAGAGCTCTCCCACAGGTCCTATCTCTGATGATTATGACTCTGACCCTTGGGAGAGCCAAGAAGAGGTACCAAAAGAACCAGAGGAGCAGTCGAAGATGCAGTTTAAAGACTGCACAGAGCCAGTCAGTGAGCAGCCACCGCCTGAGATCAATCAACCTGCATCAGTTGTCCACCCACCTGTGCTTACCATAGATATTTGACCACACATCCACAACTGTTTAGCAGAGGAGGCTGCCTGTCGCCAAATTTCTAGAGTTTTCCACTGGTCCTATGAGCATGTGAAGGAATACATGGAGTTGCATTTCCTTCGTAAATTGGAGCTGCCCTATTTCATATCAACTTCAGCCTGTAAGGAGGAGTTGAAGAGCATAATCGTTCTGTTGTCATGGTTACACCACCTATTTGTAATCATCGACATAAGGAAGCAGCTTCCATTCAGGAAGTTACTTGATTGGCTATGGTGGAAATTTGCTTTCACCTAGCCTCATGTACAAAGTATATTAGTATTAGGCTGTAAATAAATAAGCTCCTTTGAGAATGTATGTTTATTTTACTTATCGACATGTATTTTCAGCAGGTTGTTTCGAGCTTGACTCCATAGCCCAACAAAAAGGCGACTGGAACTGCAGAAGGAGTTCTTAGAGCATCGCATGGACGACTCTATCCCCCATGGAGTCTAATGTTAGAGATAATTCTTGTTAGCGATATCATCTAGCGCCATCGGTGAAAGCTCCACCTAAGGGCTTCATCGGCATATCGGGAATCGGGATATCGGAGATCCCATGCACAAGGAGTTCGTGCATTTTGAAACCGCGAATCCCAAAACTCTGATGGGGAGTTGGACTGTGGTCACATGAAGCGATGGTCACATTGACCAGGAGTCAGAAGGACCTGTGGATCGGGTTTGCACAGTGATTCTCGAAAAGAATCTAAAGAGCTGCCTCGTCTCAGAAGAGGGGATTTAAAACGATCCTGAGAGCAGGAAGGCACGGTGATGTCCCAGGTACCGATTCGATGTGGGCTAAATCCCAGTAGCTACCAAGAATGAATGAAGAAAAGAGAGGGTGGTTGAGGCCTCGCCTCAATCATTAATTGCAATGCATGGAGGGTCTGACCAGCAGTCTGCTCAGGAGGGTCCTGTGTACCCATTCTTCCAGAGAAGCCAGGCCCGATTTCACGACCAGCCGGAGGAGGTCTACACATGCTAGCTCGGCATTTAAATGGCTCAGATACTCCCCTTGCTGGAGCCGTGCGCAGTTAAGATGGCATCTGTCATGGGTGCACGATCGTCATGAGTCTGCATGGGCAGACTGTCAGAAGCCATGCAGATGTAATTATTTAATGCAGCATCTTGTTTTTGCTGTTGTGGTGGTTTTTGAGTATATGTAGGCGTTTTTGCCATTTTTGTAAGGTATCGATGGTTGAGCGGAGCTCTCGGTTGTAAAACTTTAATGAAGCACCGTTTTCTGGTTATTTCTAGACTTTTGAGACTTCTTGCCTGATGAATGCCATTTTCTTTACATCTTTGTTATATTGTGTTAGAGCAGCTCGGAATTGGAGGATCCAGTCGAGTTGTAGCTGTTATAGGATGATGTTGTAACGGATCACTGTAATAGTTGCAGAGTCTCTAACCGGTTCCTGTGATTTCCTTAACATTGAATGACTTGGAATTGGAGGATCCAGTCAAGTCCCCTTTCAGTTTCTTGAGAACCTGAACCAAGAGGATCTTGCATTCAGAGTCTTTCTTCTGCAAACTGTTGTAAGCCTGTTGCCCAAAGCTGTTTGTTCACCTTTCTTACTAAGTCTTCCACCTGCTCATCTTTTAATCAACCCACTGGCTGAAGTTAGGATTCCAGACCTCCTTTGTTCTTTACGTACCAGATCTAGTCCCCGAGTTAGAGTGATATCTCCTCGAGTCTCTACCCATTTGATCGCCCATTTATTAAATCGTGACATTAAACTGATGGGCGTTGGGCTCTGCTTCTGCAAGCAATCCAAGAGTGACTTCTAGCGCTAACAATTGTATCACTATAATAAGTTTCAGTAACAAAGTTTTTATAATCAAGGTGGTAGGGTGGTGCTAGGGAGGATTGCAGTCCTCTAAATTCTAGTTGGTGCTAGAAGATATTCTGGGAGTTGGTACTTCTGTCTAGTGGGTGCTAGAGAAACCTGGGAGTTGGTGCTTCCATCTAGTTGGTGCTAGAGAAATATGAGATTTGTTTCTCTCTGCAAGTTGTAGCTTTCTATCAGAGGTTGTAGCCTCATATTTGAGTCGAAACTCAAAGCTGTGATGTACATGGAAGTTGGAGCTTGATTGACATCCTAAGAAGAAGAGGTTTTCACCCTTTATGGGTTTCCTCAAAAAAATTAGTGTCTATGTGTATTATGTGTGATTGATCATTGTATATCTATGCATGTTAAGGTAACAAGCGACACATTAAATAATAATTTAGAAAGAATAAAAAATCACAAGAAAAGTTTCAAGCTTATATATATATAATTGATTCACTCCCCCCCCCCTCTCAGTTATATTTCCAACAATTGGTATCAAAGCCGGTGCCTTTGATTAAAGGTAGATCCATAAGCTTGAACATGAATAGCCATGATGGAGGTTCAACTAATAGACCCCCTCTGTTTGATGGAACAAACTTTGCCTTCTGGAAAATAAGGATGAGAACACATTTAATGTTCTTGGGTGCTGATGTTTGCGATGTCATTGAAACGGGATATGTGAAGCCTGTAGTCTTGGCCTCAAAGGGTGATAAGCTAGAGTTTATCTTTAATGCGAAAGAAATGAATGCCATCCTCAGTGGACTTGCTGAAGCCGTGTTTGTCAAATTCATGCACTGTGATTCAGCAAAAGTTATGTGGGACAAGCTAATAAGTAGTTATGAAGGTGATGAAAAAGTGAAAGATGCAAAACTTCAGACTCATAGATTGAAGTTTGAGCAGTTAAAGATGGATGAAGATGAAACTATCAGTAAGTACTTCTTACGTATAGAAGGATTGATCAACACTATGAAAGGGCTAGGTGAATCGATAGTTGATTCATGTCTAATCCAGAAAATATTAAGATCTCTTACTGATAGATTTAATTCGAAGGTTTTTGCTATAGAGGAAATAGCTAATCTCAAAACGTTGACACTAGATCAACTTCTTGGAACCCTAACTACCTATGAAATGAGAATCACCAAAGGTAAATCCACTACAAGAGAGGCATATTTTAAAGTAGAGAAAGACATAGACTCCGAGATAGATTGGGTAATGACAGAGAATACGAAGAGACTCGACTGCCAGAGAGGCTAAGGAATCTCAGCATAACAGCCATTGATGATGAACTCACAGGCAACAGAACTGCCAGAGAAGATGAAGAATTGCCATGATGATCATGAGATGACTTGATGTGAGAAGGGTAAGCAAAACTAGGAGGGAATGCAATCCTGCTCCTGAGCTATGCGTGAGGAAGGACGAGTTACACTAAACAACCTGTGGGGTAGAAAAGTGTCATTGTAAAGAGCATGCAAAGACATTGTGCATGAGGTATACAGAAGGTGCACAGAGAGGATAAAAACACAGAACAAAGAATATATGTTTTCTTCTGTTGAGAGTGATTACTGCGAGGAAAAGCAGGAGTTATGCAGCAACTGAAACGCAAAGAAGAGGCGTAGCGCATAGTATATAAATTCATATCTGAGAAATAAATATCAAGTTGAGGTGCGCGTGCAGAGACAGAGCAGAAGAACAGAAAGCTCAAAGAAGAATGTGACTAGGAAGACACTGATGCAGACATAGCATATCAGTGTAGCAGTACAGTGATGAGACTGGTAAGCTATAGATAAACATTGTATCATTGTAATAAGTTTCAGTAACAAAGTTTTTATAATCAGGGTGGTAGGGTGGTGCTAGGGAGGATTGCAGTCCTCTAAATTCTAGTTGGTGCTAGAAGATATTCTGGGAGTTGGTGCTTTCATCTAGTGGGTGCTAAAGAAACCTGGGAGTTGGTGCTTCCATCTAGTTGGTGCTAGAGAAATCTGAGAGTTGGTGCTCTATGCAAGCTGTAGCTTGCTATCAAAGGTTGTAGCCTCATATTTGAGTCAGAGCTCAAAACTATGATGTACATGAAAGTTGGAGCTTGATTGACATCCTAAGAAGAAGAGGTTTTCACCCTTTATGGGTTTCCTCAAGAAAATCAGTGTCTCTGTGTATTATGTGTGATTGATCAT